>JASCZW010012229.1:0-29219 GCA_034211315.2 Aedes japonicus
GTCGAAACCATATAAACGGCAACGCAGTCCCTGTCGCAAAGTGATGTGTGCGAGCACTTTGTTCTTCACAATACGGCAGACAATGGGTGGTGGAAAACGATTGAACGTCAACATCGGAATCAAAACAAACGAAAAGAATAGTAAATGTGGTGTGGAAGGTTTCGGAGTGCTTAATTATAAATTGATTTATGAAATACTAATTAGTAGTGAGATTAATTAAACTTCATTATTCATTAAAGTTAATTAAGTTTCTATACGGAAGAAGTGAGTTGGAGTGAATTTGTAACCGATTTCTAATTGAAATTAACAAAATTTTCTCTGTTAGGTGTGTCTAGGTTACGATTCAAAAACGGTCGATCGAGACCGTTGAAATAGTAGATAATATATCGAAGTAAGTTAATTATTTTTTCATGCTTAGCTTTAGCTATTGAAAAACATATATTGAATTATAATCTATGTACCATTTGCTTGAAAACTATATGCAAATAGGGAATCTAACATAGTACGGAATTATCAACGAGTGCCCATCCGTAAGAGGTATACAAGACGGGTTTGAAACTAAATTGTAAGTAATTAAGGCTTTTTTGTTAGTTGAAACCTAAATATATATTTAATTCCAGTTTTGATCAGCTGTTACGAAAAGTTTGAGTTGATTTCAAGGACTTTGTTGAAGTAAATCCGAACAAAATCAAAAAATTTACACCTCAAAGGATGGACTCTGAAAAAAGAGATTGCGTGATGTGTGATGCTCCCAATAAGATCTGTGATATGGTGCAGTGCGATAAGTGTGAGTTTTGGTCCCATTATTCATGTGCGGGCGTTACGGAGTCGGTCAAGGAGCAGGATTGAGTTGCAGCAAATGCGTCAATGTACTGCAAGTACCAAAACCGCGGAAACCCGCCAAGAACGAAGCAAAAAGGTAACCGGGCACAAAGTGAGGAGCGAGGGTGGATTCTCCGTTGCTGGGTCTGTTTCGGAGAGCGCAGGATCGCTGGAAACTTCTCTGAAGAGGCTTGAAGAAGAGCAGCGTGCCAAGGAAAAGGCGTTCGAAGAGGAAATGGTTCTGCGTGAGAAACGGCTGGAAATGGATAGAGCTCTGCAAGAGAAACGTCGGCAGAGTGATAAAGCGTTCCGCGAGAAACAACTGCGACAGGAACGGGAGCTGAAAGAGCGCCAGTTGCAGGAAGAGCGCGAAATGCTGGAGCAAGAATTGGCAGAGGAAACATCGTTCCAAGACCGGCGCAAGAAGATGTATGAAGAGTTTTTGTTAGCGAAAAAGAGCGTTGCTGAGTCGGTTGCTGATCGGGAAAGCATACTCGACGATCATGCGAAGGAGGAGAAGGAAATTTCGTTTGAGAAAAAGGTGAAGTTCTGGCTGAAGCAGCAGGCGGCTGGCAAGAGTTCCCCGCTAGTGCAAGCGAAGCAGAATGAGCCAGTTGCGAGTTCGTCGAAGCAGTCGGTGAAGAATATTTCTGTTCTGCAAGATGAAGACGAAGAAGAACTTGAAGATGAACATGAAGAAAGTGAATATGAAGATGAAGGAAAAAGCGTCGATGCAGATATCGTCGAAGAAGACGAAAGCACTGAAAATGAAACAGAGGATGAAGAAGAAGAAACGTTCCAGCTATCTCGCGAGGAAAGAGAGGTGCTTGCTCGTCTACTAGCTGGAAAGAAGCCGAAAAAGACATCAGTGAATAAGCAGCAACCGTCGGCCAAGAATATGCAACCGTCAGTGGAGAAACAGCAGCTATGTGAGAAGAAATTGTCGTCTGAGAAAAAACAGCATTCGTCAGGGAAGAAGCAGCAGCTGTCGGTAAAGGAGCAGCAACCGTATACAAAGAGATTGTCCAAAGAACAGATCGCTGCCCGGCAAGCCCTCTCCAAAAACCTGCCAATTTTCAAGGGTGAACCGGAGTTGTGGCCAATCTTTATTAGCAGTTACGAATATACAACACAGGCATGTGGCTTTACAAATTTGGATAATCTAAAGCGGTTGCAGGACAGCTTGCAAGGGAGTGCACTTGAGGCGGTGAGGAGCCGACTTATTCTACCGGAATCCGTTCCAGACGTTATCGACGACCTTCGACGTCTCTTTGGAAAACCGGAAAAACTTCTCAAGACTCTGTTGACGAAAGTACGCAGCGCTCAAGCTCCGAAAGCCGATCGCCTGGAATCATTTATTCAGTTCGGGATCACGGTGAAGCAACTTTGTGATCACCTCGAAGCAGCTCACTTGTCGGATCACCTCAATAATCCGATGTTGGTGAACGAATTAGTCGACAAACTGCCGCCTAACTACAAACTAGAATGGGTTCGGTATAAACGGGAAAAAAATGGGACGCCGTTGAGGATATTCACCGATTTTTCGAATGACATCGTGTCCGACGTGTCAGAAGTTGCCGAGTTTTCTACTTTTGGCCCTAGCGAAGCTTCGTTTTCTGGGAAAGGAAAGCCGAAGAAAAAGGAATTCGTTAATATGCACGGTTCGGCCTCGAACAAGCCCTAAAACTCGAAGGAGACGAAAGTACTCAAGCCGTGCTGGGTTTGCAAGCGAACAGACCACAAGTTGCGATTTTGCGATGATTTTAAAAAGTTCAGCATCACGGATCGACTGAAGACAGTGGAGCAAAATAAACTCTGCGCACTGTGCCTCAATAATCACGGCAAAAGTCGATGCAACTTTAAAGTTCGCTGTAACGTCGCTGGATGTCAAGGTGAACATCATCCCTTGCTGCATCGAGTTGAAGGATCCGTACAGTTGCTAAACGTGGAATGTCACGCACATGGACGGTTGAATCGTGCTGTCATATTTCGTATAGTTCCGGTAACTCTGTATTTCCGAAATTACGCTATGGATGTTCTGGCTTTTTTGGATGAAGGTTCGTCTACTACGCTCGTGGAGGACTTTGTTGTTAACGAATTGAATGCGGAAGGAGTACGCGAACCACTGGTGGTTTCGTGGACGGGCAACGTAAAGCGCTACGAAAATCAGTCTAAAAAGGTGAATCTGCAGCTCTCGGCTAAAGGATCCTGTGAAAGGCTACCGTTGAAGAACGTACGTACAGTGGCAGTTTTGAAGCTGCCCAGTCAGGCCATGCAGTTCGCAGAGATCGCGGATCGGTACTCCCATTTAAAAGACTTACCTGTTGTGAATTATGGTTCGGAAGAACCTCGCATCATAATCGGTTTAGATAACCTGCACGTGTTCGCTCCACTAGAAACACGAGTGGGTGAACCTGGTCAGCCGATTGCCGTAAGGACAAAATTAGGCTGGACTATTTACGGACCAAGAAATCCTGCTGCTGCTATAGCGGAAAGCTACGTAAACGTTCACTCCGTTGAACCAACTAGTAATGAGGATCTTTATGAGATGCTACGGACCCAGTATTTACTAGAGGACACAAGTACGTCTTATAATGTTGCACCCGAGTCAACAGAAAACTTACGTGCCCGTGAAATTCTCAAAGCAACTACGTTGCGAATCGGTAACAAATTCGAGACGGGTTTGCTATGGCGAGAAAACGAGAGAAAGTTTCCTGATAGTTATCCGATGGCGTTTCGTCGATTGAAGGCGTTGGAAAGGAAACTGGAAAAAATCAGGAGCTCAAGAAAATGTCCATCAACAGATAAAGGAATACGTGACGAAGGGCTACGCGCATAAAGCCACCAAGGAGGAGTTAGTTGGAACGAGGAAATATGAGGTCTGGTACCTTCCCTTGAATGTGGTGCTCAACCCCCGGAAGCCCGGTAAAGTTCGTCTGGTTTGGGATGCTGCAGCAACTGTAGATGGAGTTTCACTCAACACCGAATTACTAAAAGGGCCAGACATGCTGCAGTCTTTGCCGTCGGTGATCAACCAGTTTCGTGAACGTCAAATTGCGTTCGGTGGAGACATCCAAGAAATGTACCACCAGATGCGGATAAGGGAGGCAGATAAGCAAGCTCTAAGGTTCTTGTTCCGGTCAAACCCTGTTGATGATCCGACAGTATACGTCATGGACGTAGCTACGTTCGGGGCTACCTGCTCTCCTTGCTCAGCGCAATATATAAAAAATTTGAACGCAGCACAGTTTGCAAACGAGTATCCACGAGCGTCATCGGCAGTCATTAAAAAGCACTACGTGGATGATTATTATGACAGCGTGGATTCCGTCGACGAAGCGATAATTTTAGCAAACCAGGTGAAACTAATTCACTCTCGGGGAGGGTTCCACATCAGGAACTGGATTTCCAACTCCAAGCAGTTTCTGGAAGCGATGGGTGAGCAGAATTCGAACCCTACAGTCCATTTTAGCCGAGACAAGAACACACATACCGAACGTGTCCTGGGAATCGTGTGGGACCCAGAAGACGACGTTTTTCTGTTTTCAACTACTGAACGAGAGAACTATCAACCGTTCCTGCAAGGAATTAAGCCACCAACCAAAAGGATCGTGTTGAGTTGTGTTATGGCGATGTTCGATCCTCAAGGCTTGCTCTCCCCGTTCACAGTTTTTGGTCGCATGTTGGTTCAAGATTTGTGGAGGACTGGCTGTGACTGGGACGAAGAAATTGACAATGAATCATTCCAGAAGTGGATTCGCTGGACGAACGTGCTGCCCATGATCGAAGCGATTAGAATTCCACGGGCTTATTTCGGAGACGCTAGAATGGATCAAGTCGAGGATCTCCAGCTACACGTAGTGTCCGATGCCAGCAAAGGCGCTTATGGGTGTGCGGCATATTTTCGAGCAGTGGTAAGTGGAACAATTAAATGCGTGCTGGTGACCAGCCGGGTGAAGGTAGCTCCGTTAAAACCAATGTCAGTGCCAAGACTTGAGCTGCAAGCGGCAGTGTTGGGTGCTAGGGTAGCTTCCACGGTGCGAGAAGGTCATACGCTGGAGATAAAACAGCAGTTCTTCTGGACCGACTCTACGACAGTGCTCTCGTGGATCAGGTCAGATCAACGGAAGTACAAGGAGTTCGTAGGGCTTCGCATTGGGGAAATACTTACTCATACAAATTTGTCGGAGTGGCGTTGGGTCCCAACGAAGATGAACGTCGCAGATCAGCTGACTAAGTGGACAAAAGACCCTGAAATAAGTTCTACCAGCAGTTGGTTCACCGGGCCAGACTTTCTATACCTATCGGAAGCAGACTGGCCGAAGCAGAAATTGCCACGCCCCAATACGGAAGAAGAACTGAGAGCGCACCTACATGTTCATGACATAATCCTCCCATCTCCCATAATAGACGTCAACAGAATTTCAAAATGGACGGTCCTGGTAAGAACAATGGCTTGCGTATTTCGGTTTGTGTCGAACTGCCGAAGAAAAGCGAAGGGGTTGCCGCTAGAGACGCTGAAACCGACGGAAAACCAAGAGCAAAGCATTATCTCGATACATCATCCGGTGTTGCGGACGCCATTGGAGCAGAAAGAGTATGAGCAAGCGGAAATCTGGCTTATGCGGATGGCACAAACGGATGCGTTCAGCGACGAATTGAAGATTCTGATGAGGAACTCAAAACTTCCGGCTGGGACATGGTTGGAGGTAGAGAAATCCAGTTTTCTTTACAAATTAACTCCTCTAATAGATGAAAACGGCCTCCTGCGCATGGAGGGTCGAGCGGGACCAGCAGAGTTCTTACCGTTCGATTTGCGGTTTCCAATAATATTACCAAAGGATCATGAGGTTACTTGGAAGATCGTTCAACATTATCATGAGCGATTTGGCCATGGATATAGGGAGACCGTGAAGAACGAATTGCGACAACGATTTGTGATTTTGCAGGTGGGCAGTGTCGTAGCCAAAGTAGCGAAGGCCTGCATACAGTGCAAGGTTGACAAGAGTCGCCCACGATATCCTCGGATGTCTGCACTACCAGTGCAGAGAGTGACCCCTTTTCTTCGACCCTTCTGCTTCGTGGGTATCGATTACTTCGGGCCAATAACGGTATCGTGCGGCCGCCGTAGTGAAAAAAGGTGGATTGTGTTGTTCACGTGCCTGGTAGTCAGGGCGGTTCACCTCGAAGTAGCGCACTCTCTAACTACGCAGTCGTGCTTGATGGCGATTACCCGCTTTATGTCCAACCGAGGTCCCCCATTCGAAATATTTTCAGACAACGGGACAAACTTGAGGGGAGCAAGTAAGGAGCTGATAAACCAAGTACACAGCATCAACGAGGATTGCGCAAGCAAACTGACATCAGCTAGTATGAAGTGGAATTTCAATCCTCCGGCTTCGCCTCATATGGGTGGAGTCTGGGAGAGACTCGTCCGTTCCACGAAGGATGTACTGAAGACGATTGACGATGGTAAGCGATTGACGGATGAAATCCTGATTACTGCGATATCCGGAAGCCGGGGACATCATCAACAGCCGTCCACTTACGTACGTGGCGCATCAGTCAGAACACGCCGAAGCCCTTAGTCCCAACCACTTCCTCCGCGGGGTCGCTCCGAACGAACCGAGGATCAATGCATCCCCCACCATTCCAGCGGTGGCCCTGCGAGATTCCTACCATCGATCGCAGGAGATAGCCGACGAGATGTGGAAGAGATGGATCAAAGAATATGTTCCATCGATAAACCAGCGTACCAAGTGGTTTGCGGAAGCAGTAAACTTGAAGAAAGGTGACTTGGTCTACATTGTAGAGGGAGACAAGCGAAAGTGTTGGGTGCGCGGGATTGTCGAAGAACCGATAGTTGCGAGAGACGGCAGAGTACGCCAAGCTCTGGTTCGTACTAACAGTGGCGTGTTGAAGCGGGCGACAGCGAAGCTTGCGGTGCTCGAGATCACTGATGGTGACGCTGGACCGGATAGGATTACCGGACCAGGTTCACGGGTCGGCGCATGTTGCGGTCGAAACCATATAAACGGCAACGCAGTCCCTGTCGCAAAGTGATGTGTGCGAGCACTTTGTTCTTCACAATACGGCAGACAATGGGTGGTGGAAAACGATTGAACGTCAACATCGGAATCAAAACAAACGAAAAGAATAGTAAATGTGGTGTGGAAGGTTTCGGAGTGCTTAATTATAAATTGATTTATGAAATACTAATTAGTAGTGAGATTAATTAAACTTCATTATTCATTAAAGTTAATTAAGTTTCTATACGGAAGAAGTGAGTTGGAGTGAATTTGTAACCGATTTCTAATTGAAATTAACAAAATTTTCTCTGTTAGGTGTGTCTAGGTTACGATTCAAAAACGGTCGATCGAGACCGTTGAAATAGTAGATAATATATCGAAGTAAGTTAATTATTTTTTCATGCTTAGCTTTAGCTATTGAAAAAAATATATTGAATTATAATCTATGTACCATTTGCTTGAAAACTATATGCAAATAGGGAATCTAACATAGTACGGAATTATCAACGAGTGCCCATCCGTAAGAGGTATACAAGGCGGGTTTGAAACTAAATTGTAAGTAATTAAGGCTTTTTGTTAGTTGAAACCTAAATATATATTTAATTCCAGTTTTGATCAGCTGTTACGAAAAGTTTGAGTTGATTTCAAGGACTTTGTTGAAGTAAATCCGAACAAAATCAAAAAATTTACACCTCAAAGGATGGACTCTGAAAAAAGAGATTGCGTGATGTGTGATGCTCCCAATAAGATCTGTGATATGGTGCAGTGCGATAAGTGTGAGTTTTGGTCCCATTATTCATGTGCGGGCGTTACGGAGTCGGTCAAGGAGCAGGATTGGAGTTGCAGCAAATGCGTCAATGTACTGCAAGTACCAAAACCGCGGAAACCCGCCAAGAACGAAGCAAAAAAGGTAACCGGGCACAAAGTGAGGAGCGAGGGTGGATTCTCCGTTGCTGGGTCTGTTTCGGAGAGCGCAGGATCGCTGGAAACTTCTCTGAAGAGGCTTGAAGAAGAGCAGCGTGCCAAGGAAAAGGCGTTCGAAGAGGAAATGGTTCTGCGTGAGAAACGGCTGGAAATGGATAGAGCTCTGCAAGAGAAACGTCGGCAGAGTGATAAAGCGTTCCGCGAGAAACAACTGCGACAGGAACGGGAGCTGAAAGAGCACCAGTTGCAGGAAGAGCGCGAAATGCTGGAGCAAGAATTGGCAGAGGAAACATCGTTCCAAGACCGGCGCAAGAAGATGTATGAAGAGTTTTTGTTAGCGAAAAAGAGCGTTGCTGAGTCGGTTGCTGATCGGGAAAGCATACTCGACGATCATGCGAAGGAGGAGAAGGAAATTTCGTTTGAGAAAAAGGTGAAGTTCTGGCTGAAGCAGCAGGCGGCTGGCAAGAGTTCCCCGCTAGTGCAAGCGAAGCAGAATGAGCCAGTTGCGAGTTCGTCGAAGCAGTCGGTGAAGAATATTTCTGTTCTGCAAGATGAAGACGAAGAAGAACTTGAAGATGAACATGAAGAAAGTGAATATGAAGATGAAGGAAAAAGCGTCGATGCAGATATCGTCGAAGAAGACGAAAGCACTGAAAATGAAACAGAGGATGAAGAAGAAGAAACGTTCCAGCTATCTCGCGAGGAAAGAGAGGTGCTTGCTCGTCTACTAGCTGGAAAGAAGCCGAAAAAGACATCAGTGAATAAGCAGCAACCGTCGGCCAAGAATATGCAACCGTCAGTGGAGAAACAGCAGCTATGTGAGAAGAAATTGTCGTCTGAGAAAAACAGCATTCGTCAGGGAAGAAGCAGCAGCTGTCGGTAAAGGAGCAGCAACCGTATACAAAGAGATTGTCCAAAGAACAGATCGCTGCCCGGCAAGCCCTCTCCAAAAACCTGCCAATTTTCAAGGGTGAACCGGAGTTGTGGCCAATCTTTATTAGCAGTTACGAATATACAACACAGGCATGTGGCTTTACAAATTTGGATAATCTAAAGCGGTTGCAGGACAGCTTGCAAGGGAGTGCACTTGAGGCGGTGAGGAGCCGACTTATTCTACCGGAATCCGTTCCAGACGTTATCGACGACCTTCGACGTCTCTTTGGAAAACCGGAAAAACTTCTCAAGACTCTGTTGACGAAAGTACGCAGCGCTCAAGCTCCGAAAGCCGATCGCCTGGAATCATTTATTCAGTTCGGGATCACGGTGAAGCAACTTTGTGATCACCTCGAAGCAGCTCACTTGTTGGATCACCTCAATAATCCGATGTTGGTGAACGAATTAGTCGACAAACTGCCGCCTAACTACAAACTAGAATGGGTTCGGTATAAACGGGAAAAAATGGGACGCCGTTGAGGATATTCACCGATTTTTCGAATGACATCGTGTCCGACGTGTCAGAAGTTGCCGAGTTTTCTACTTTTGGCCCTAGCGAAGCTTCGTTTTCTGGGAAAGGAAAGCCGAAGAAAAAGGAATTCGTTAATATGCACGGTTCGGCCTCGAACAAGCCCGAAAACTCGAAGGAGACGAAAGTACTCAAGCCGTGCTGGGTTTGCAAGCGAACAGACCACAAGTTGCGATTTTGCGATGATTTTAAAAAGTTCAGCATCACGGATCGACTGAAGACAGTGGAGCAAAATAAACTCTGCGCACTGTGCCTCAATAATCACGGCAAAAGTCGATGCAACTTTAAAGTTCGCTGTAACGTCGCTGGATGTCAAGGTGAACATCATCCCTTGCTGCATCGAGTTGAAGGATCCGTACAGTTGCTAAACGTGGAATGTCACGCACATGGACGGTTGAATCGTGCTGTCATATTTCGTATAGTTCCGGTAACTCTGTATTTCCGAAATTACGCTATGGATGTTCTGGCTTTTTTGGATGAAGGTTCGTCTACTACGCTCGTGGAGGACTTTGTTGTTAACGAATTGAATGCGGAAGGAGTACGCGAACCACTGGTGGTTTCGTGGACGGGCAACGTAAAGCGCTACGAAAATCAGTCTAAAAAGGTGAATCTGCAGCTCTCGGCTAAAGGATCCTGTGAAAGGCTACCGTTGAAGAACGTACGTACAGTGGCAGTTTTGAAGCTGCCCAGTCAGGCCATGCAGTTCGCAGAGATCGCGGATCGGTACTCCCATTTAAAAGACTTGCCTGTTGTGAATTATGGTTCAGAAGAACCTCGCATCATAATCGGTTTAGATAACCTGCACGTGTTCGCTCCACTAGAAACACGAGTGGGTGAACCTGGTCAGCCGATTGCCGTAAGGACAAAATTAGGCTGGACTATTTACGGACCAAGAAATCCTGCTGCTGCTATAGCGGAAAGCTACGTAAACGTTCACTCCGTTGAACCAACTAGTAATGAGGATCTTTATGAGATGCTACGGACCCAGTATTTACTAGAGGACACAAGTACGTCTTATAATGTTGCACCCGAGTCAACAGAAAACTTACGTGCCCGTGAAATTCTCAAAGCAACTACGTTGCGAATCGGTAACAAATTCGAGACGGGTTTGCTATGGCGAGAAAACGAGAGAAAGTTTCCTGATAGTTATCCGATGGCGTTTCGTCGATTGAAGGCGTTGGAAAGGAAACTGGAAAAAATCAGGAGCTCAAGAAAATGTCCATCAACAGATAAAGGAATACGTGACGAAGGGCTACGCGCATAAAGCCACCAAGGAGGAGTTAGTTGGAACGAGGAAATATGAGGTCTGGTACCTTCCCTTGAATGTGGTGCTCAACCCCCGGAAGACCGGTAAAGTTCGTCTGGTTTGGGATGCTGCAGCAACTGTAGATGGAGTTTCACTCAACACCGAATTACTAAAAGGGCCAGACATGCTGCAGTCTTTGCCGTCGGTGATCAACCAGTTTCGTGAACGTCAAATTGCGTTCGGTGGAGACATCCAAGAAATGTACCACCAGATGCGGATAAGGGAGGCAGATAAACAAGCTCTAAGGTTCTTGTTCCGGTCAAACCCTGTTGATGATCCGACAGTATACGTCATGGACGTAGCTACGTTCGGGGCTACCTGCTCTCCTTGCTCAGCGCAATATATAAAAAATTTGAACGCAGCACAGTTTGCAAACGAGTATCCACGAGCGTCATCGGCAGTCATTAAAAAGCACTACGTGGATGATTATTATGACAGCGTGGATTCCGTCGACGAAGCGATAATTTTAGCAAACCAGGTGAAACTAATTCACTCTCGGGGAGGGTTCCACATCAGGAACTGGATTTCCAACTCCAAGCAGTTTCTGGAAGCGATGGGTGAGCAGAATTCGAACCCTACAGTCCATTTTAGCCGAGACAAGAACACACATACCGAACGTGTCCTGGGAATCGTGTGGGACCCAGAAGACGACGTTTTTCTGTTTTCAACTACTGAACGAGAGAACTATCAACCGTTCCTGCAAGGAATTAAGCCACCAACCAAAAGGATCGTGTTGAGTTGTGTTATGGCGATGTTCGATCCTCAAGGCTTGCTCTCCCCGTTCACAGTTTTTGGTCGCATGTTGGTTCAAGATTTGTGGAGGACTGGCTGTGACTGGGACGAAGAAATTGACAATGAATCATTCCAGAAGTGGATTCGCTGGACGAACGTGCTGCCCATGATCGAAGCGATTAGAATTCCACGGGCTTATTTCGGAGACGCTAGAATGGATCAAGTCGAGGATCTCCAGCTACACGTAGTGTCCGATGCCAGCAAAGGCGCTTATGGGTGTGCGGCATATTTTCGAGCAGTGGTAAGTGGAACAATTAAATGCGTGCTGGTGACCAGCCGGGTGAAGGTAGCTCCGTTAAAACCAATGTCAGTGCCAAGACTTGAGCTGCAAGCGGCAGTGTTGGGTGCTAGGGTAGCTTCCACGGTGCGAGAAGGTCATACGCTGGAGATAAAACAGCAGTTCTTCTGGACCGACTCTACGACAGTGCTCTCGTGGATCAGGTCAGATCAACGGAAGTACAAGGAGTTCGTAGGGCTTCGCATTGGGGAAATACTTACTCATACAAATTTGTCGGAGTGGCGTTGGGTCCCAACGAAGATGAACGTCGCAGATCAGCTGACTAAGTGGACAAAAGACCCTGAAATAAGTTCTACCAGCAGTTGGTTCACCGGGCCAGACTTTCTATACCTATCGGAAGCAGACTGGCCGAAGCAGAAATTGCCACGCCCCAATACGGAAGAAGAACTGAGAGCGCACCTACATGTTCACGACATAATCCTCCCATCTCCCATAATAGACGTCAACAGAATTTCAAAATGGACGGTCCTGGTAAGAACAATGGCTTGCGTATTTCGGTTTGTGTCGAACTGCCGAAGAAAAGCGAAGGGGTTGCCGCTAGAGACGCTGAAACCGACGGAAAACCAAGAGCAAAGCATTATCTCGATACATCATCCGGTGTTGCGGACGCCATTGGAGCAGAAAGAGTATGAGCAAGCGGAAATCTGGCTTATGCGGATGGCACAAACGGATGCGTTCAGCGACGAATTGAAGATTCTGATGAGGAACTCAAAACTTCCGGCTGGGACATGGTTGGAGGTAGAGAAATCCAGTTTTCTTTACAAATTAACTCCTCTAATAGATGAAAACGGCCTCCTGCGCATGGAGGGTCGAGCGGGACCAGCAGAGTTCTTACCGTTCGATTTGCGGTTTCCAATAATATTACCAAAGGATCATGAGGTTACTTGGAAGATCGTTCAACATTATCATGAGCGATTTGGCCATGGATATAGGGAGACCGTGAAGAACGAATTGCGACAACGATTTGTGATTTTGCAGGTGGGCAGTGTCGTAGCCAAAGTAGCGAAGGCCTGCATACAGTGCAAGGTTGACAAGAGTCGCCCACGATATCCTCGGATGTCTGCACTACCAGTGCAGAGAGTGACCCCTTTTCTTCGACCCTTCTGCTTCGTGGGTATCGATTACTTCGGGCCAATAACGGTATCGTGCGGCCGCCGTAGTGAAAAAAGGTGGATTGTGTCGTTCACGTGCCTGGTAGTCAGGGCGGTTCACCTCGAAGTAGCGCACTCTCTAACTACGCAGTCGTGCTTGATGGCGATTACCCGCTTTATGTCCAACCGAGGTCCCCCATTCGAAATATTTTCAGACAACGGGACAAACTTGAGGGGAGCAAGTAAGGAGCTGATAAACCAAGTACACAGCATCAACGAGGATTGCGCAAGCAAACTGACATCAGCTAGTATGAAGTGGAATTTCAATCCTCCGGCTTCGCCTCATATGGGTGGAGTCTGGGAGAGACTCGTCCGTTCCACGAAGGATGTACTGAAGACGATTGACGATGGTAAGCGATTGACGGATGAAATCCTGATTACTGCGATATCCGAAGCCGGGGACATCATCAACAGCCGTCCACTTACGTACGTGGCGCATCAGTCAGAACACGCCGAAGCCCTTAGTCCCAACCACTTCCTCCGCGGGGTCGCTCCGAACGAACCGAGGATCAATGCATCCCCCACCATTCCAGCGGTGGCCCTGCGAGATTCCTACCATCGATCGCAGGAGATAGCCGACGAGATGTGGAAGAGATGGATCAAAGAATATGTTCCATCGATAAACCAGCGTACCAAGTGGTTTGCGGAAGCAGTAAACTTGAAGAAAGGTGACTTGGTCTACATTGTAGAGGGAGACAAGCGAAAGTGTTGGGTGCGCGGGATTGTCGAAGAACCGATAGTTGCGAGAGACGGCAGAGTACGCCAAGCTCTGGTTCGTACTAACAGTGGCGTGTTGAAGCGGGCGACAGCGAAGCTTGCGGTGCTCGAGATCACTGATGGTGACGCTGGACCGGATAGGATTACCGGACCAGGTTCACGGGTCGGCGCATGTTGCGGTCGAAACCATATAAACGGCAACGCAGTCCCTGTCGCAAAGTGATGTGTGCGAGCACTTTGTTCTTCACAATACGGCAGACAATGGGTGGTGGAAAACGATTGAACGTCAACATCGGAATAAAAACAAACGAAAAGAATAGTAAATGTGGTGTGGAAGGTTTCGGAGTGCTTAATTATAAATTGATTTATGAAATACTAATTAGTAGTGAGATTAATTAAACTTCATTATTCATTAAAGTTAATTAAGTTTCTATACGGAAGAAGTGAGTTGGAGTGAATTTGTAACCGATTTCTAATTGAAATTAACAAAATTTTCTCTGTTAGGTGTGTCTAGGTTACGATTCAAAAACGGTCGATCGAGACCGTTGAAATAGTAGATAATATATCGAAGTAAGTTAATTATTTTTTCATGCTTAGCTTTAGCTATTGAAAAAACATATATTGAATTATAATCTATGTACCATTTGCTTGAAAACTATATGCAAATAGGGAATCTAACATAGTACGGAATTATCAACGAGTGCCCATCCGTAAGAGGTATACAAGACGGGTTTGAAACTAAATTGTAAGTAATTAAGGCTTTTTTGTTAGTTGAAACCTAAATATATATTTAATTCCAGTTTTGATCAGCTGTTACGAAAAGTTTGAGTTGATTTCAAGGACTTTGTTGAAGTAAATCCGAACAAAGGGTGTATCACAAAAGTTTAATTCAATACGCCCCAAAAAACGCGCTAATGGGTGTACACTTCAGCAGCTTATGATTCCGTCATAGCATGTATTCCGTGTCCTTCCTGCTGGTGTTATTCAACTTCAACCAAGAACTGATATGCACAAGCTCCACCACCTTCAACTCAACTCAACTCAACTCAATGGGCTAATAGCAAAATTCTGCCTCCGCGAGCTCAACGACACTCAGTTCCTTCAACCAACAAAACATTCCAAATCACACTACAGCAAACAAACAAAAAATCACCAACCAGGAACTCGAAACTTCCCTATGGCACAGACGGAACCACCAGTCTTAAATCCTGTCCCCCAAACTTTGGTTTGCAATTTCACGGTCTTCGTCGCCATCTGTCACTCCGGATGTAGCTTTCGTATATTTTAGGTATGTCTCTCCCCACAGAAAGCCAACAACAGTCGCGTTCCGTGGAATGCAAAACAAATTAGATTATTAACCATATCGTAACACCAGGCGGTCATATACAACCGCAGGTAAAGGAAGAAGAAGAAGAATGGGAAACAGTCATAGAAATCGCAACCTCGGAACGATGGCTTTGACGGTGATGAAGAAAAACGAACAACAGTCATGTAAATAAGAATTATTGCTGCTAGAGTTCTACCCATATGAGCACTTTTGCCTTTCGGAATTGGTTCAAAAGCAAAGTTTGGAATTCCATGTGCATAAACAGGGAAGGAACTGATCACATCTGCACCTATCTACATACAGTGCTAACAAGAGCTGGGGACATGCAAAAGCTACTAGAGGAGGGGGGAACTCCATGATGGCACGAACTTTTTGTGTCACTAAAAGTGTTCTGAAACGCTTCACGGTTCATTAAATTTCGTTTTACAGTAGTAAATTTTCGACTTAAGTTCGTCGGCAAGGTGTGAATACTAATCTTAAATCTTCTTCCTTCTCATTTTGTTCGCAGGTACGCGCTACCATAGAAGTAATTTAAAGACAACGGCAGTCGTAAGTAGCAGTGGATGTAGCATTCCGATCGACACCCTGCGTTGGAATTACAGAAGTGCTGATTTGAAATTCATTGCAAATTCCCTGAAAGTTGCAGGCACAGCTCACATGAAAACGTTAAATTTCCCGTGCACGTAGCGACACATTTTCCAGCAGCAGACATATTTTCCAACCACATCAGCATTGCTCTACCCCAAAAGCTGGCAATTCCACCGTCAGTGTGTGAACGAGAAGAATAACTGTTCCATTCCAACTCCCATCGATCGTCACGGGGGGGTCAAAGTCGCTCGGTTGCTGGATGCTTAAATCCAGCTCAGATGACACTTTACGGTGCAATAAATTCCACGGGACTTTGGCGCTCATTATTCGCCTTACAACGATGCATAAATATGCGCAAACCGTGGAAATTACGAGCCATTGAGACATTTCAAGCACGGTGCACCTGGCATGGTCCAACCAAAACTAATAAAAAAAGAACACCAGCGAGAGTTTTAGCTAATAAAAATGATGAATCGGTAACTCAGCTTTGTTTCCAAGGGGTTTGATTCGAAAGGCCACTACTCTTGATGCATTTGACTGCTTAGTAACAATTCCGAAAAGCTCTTACGAAATTGTTACCTAGCAGCATTAACAAATCTGATGACGCATCCTTGAGCTAATCATGCTTTTGCTGCATGGCACTCTTAGTTTGAAGTAACAAAAAAAGTATAAGGGTTGTACACAAGGCACTGATTGTCTGATTTGCATTGGCTCATTTCCAAATCGCATGGATGAGTTAAAGAGTTCTTCGTCAGAAAAATCGTTTCCACCGTTTTCAACCGGCTTATACATTCCTTGAATACACAACTGCTCGGATGGCTTCATTGAGGGCTCTTCTAAACAAAGTGTGTGAAAATTGTCATTCGTCAGCGCAAACAAATGTATCGGAGATTAGTCTTTTGGCTTGCTGCTTCATGAGCGATTGTCTCGCACAAATAATTCTTATCTCTGAAATACTCCACGCTTTTGTGGTTAAAGTGAGCTGACGCGCTAACGAAAGCCATCAGTCAAGCAGCAAGGATGCCACCTCCGGCGTCACCAGCCATCAGATTGGCACAGTGGGAGGGAGCTGATAAAATAGAGGGCATGACGACAAACTTCCTATTGTTGGTACACATGAATATGTTTATTAAATGGATTTCAAGCTCATTGAAGTCTGCCATTTTCGGCATTAGAAATAATAACGACTGTTCCAGAAAGTATAAGCACATTTTATTTTAACGGTCCCTTTGAATATAATGAAATATTACAACATGTTTTGGCTGCGTCCTTTTGTTTGCACATTTCTTAATTACATAGCAACAAAAAAAGTCTCAGTTTTGTGTTACCTTTCAAAATGCGCGGTCTTACTCCGGAACAACGAAAAAGTATCGTGCACAAATGGACTCTCCTAGAGAAAATTGGCCAAGGAAGAGGGTGTAACCCAGCAAACACAAAATCGTATATGATAGCAAATATAAGTACAAAGTGGAGGCGATATACGTACATGCGTCCATTTGGCTTCATGTAAAATGTACGTATATAGCCTCCACTTTGCACTCTAATCCTCTATCATATACGATCCTGTGTTTGCTGGGAAGCATGGGAGCGCTACGATCTGCAATTCGAAAATATAGAGAACAATGTACGTTTGAAGATGTGTCGAAGAGTGGTCGGAAATCCGGACCTGTTAGTCCGGATATCGATAAAAAGATCAGGGATGACTACAAGCGAAAACCAGCGACTTCCGTTCGGGATGTTGCGAAAAAACTAGGGACCTCGCCGAGTAACGTCATGCGTGCAGAAGAAAGACTTGGGTGTAAAACATACCGGAAGCAAATAAAAACCCAAAAGAAACCCAAAACAGGCCGCGTCCGTGAAACCACGGGCCCGCAAACTCTACGATTCGTTATTGTGTAGAAATGCTAGGTGTATAATAATGGACGATGAAACGTATGTGAAACTAGATTACAAAACGCTTCCCGGACCACAATTCTATACTGTAAGCGAAGACAAAGACAGCCCAGAAACGGAGAAGGCAATTTTTACCGAAAAAATCGGTAAGAAGGTCATGGTTTGGCACACAGAAACAAAAGCGTTCACGAAAATGAAAACGGACCGTGAACTAGTTCACGTTTTCAGGATTTTTACCTAAAAACGTGATTTAGTTCATGATTACGTGATTCAGTTCACGGTGTATTTTTGCTTGATCTTGAATTCATGACTGCAGTTCACGGATCCGGGCACGGATTTTTTTCCGTGCAGACAATATGCGAGTGTGGTAAAACATCTAGTCCAGAGACGATGAACACTCAGAAATACGGTAAGGAATGGTCTCCAGAAGCGTTTATTGCCGATGATCAGGCAGCACAAAGCTCAAGTAGTTTTTTGGCCTGATTTGGCGTCATGTCATTACGCAAAGGACACTTCAGAATGGTACAAAAGTCAAAATGTATGTTTCGTGCCGATAGACATGAATATGCCGAACTGACCGGAGGCACGGCCAATCGAGACTTTTTGGGCTTTAACCAAAGCAAAGCTTCGAAAATTCATAAAACCAGCGGACGACATCCATAAATTTAAAAAAGATTTGCCAAGAGTGGTTAAAATGGTGGGAAGTACCACTGTGCAGAAGCTGATGGGTCATGTTTAAGGAAAAGCTAGGAGTCTTAGCTATGATTAAATATTTTGATTAAACGAGAGTAAAATATCATATAATACACAAATACAAATATGAATTGCCAAATAAAATTATAAAAACTAAAAAACATGACTTTTTATTATTTTGAAAGTGTGCTTATACTTTCTGGAACAGTCTATAATACTGGAGATTAAAGTTTTACAATTGATAATCTTTTGTTTCTATGGAATTTTTCGATCATTCAAGCAAGTGCAGTTCTGATCCGCTGTTTTTATATCTTAAACATAACGGTTCACTATTTTCTAAAATTTAAACGAACTCTCTATTTATGCTTATAGAGAGATTTGAGTGCTCCTGAACAAACTTTTTGAGCTGTATTAAAATTAAATCATCTTAAATCAACCACGTTGTAAACGAAAACAACCGAAACTTAAACCTCTGCTTCGTACGCGCTCATGACATCGCTCCATTCATCCCTACGGCTCCAACTCCACTAGTAAACCTGACTTTTCACCACCCTCCTTTAATTGTCACCGTGGAAGATAAATATGTTCGAAATTTTGACGGCACTTCTGCTCCTGTGTCATACGAGTTCCGGAAAGCCGATCATCGTGTCGGCGTGCTATCTAACATAGCCTGGGTGAGCATCCTCGATCCTGGAAACGTCGATTCCGCTGCGCAACCTTTTTTGCACGTCTTGGTATGGGTCATTGACAGGCACGTTTCGAAGGGAGTCCTCACAAAGACTCGCACCTTTCTTGGAAAATTAGCGAATTTCGAAAACTGAAATCGACTATAAGTGCGGCTTTGTGAAAATTCAATAAAAATAGAACGCTTGCTCCCTCAATTATGCTTTCAGGCAAGTTAGCCGTTGATGGGACTCGTCATATTTACGAGGGATTCAGTCTGAACTCAGGCCCTATCCGAAGTCTTTTTGGAAGCACGTAAATGAGCAGCGCAGATAGTCTGGCCTGCCATCTTTAATGGTGCTAAACGGAAAAGTCGCTTCATCCCCCAAGGAGATTTACCGCCTGTTATCCAAAAAATGTTCCAGTATTTTCTCCAGCGAGTTACAAGTTACATCAGCAGCTAACAGCGTGGCACAATACGGTCAAGTTCAGGGTTCAATCGATATCAACGTCAACGTGAATTAAGACTGGACTCGGAAAAAATGAGACACACAACAATGATCACCAAAAATTCATTTTAAATCGGATACTTCTCAGGGATTTTCAGGTATTAAATAACTATATTTTGACATAATTTATTTATTGAATTTTTCCCCCCATGCTGAATACTCTTACATTTCTCGTTAAACTGCTCATGAGATCTTGGGCGAGGCTTTGTCCATCTTCCTTACACAATTTCTTCCAGTTTTTCTTCAAAGCTTCATCGGTTTTGAATGTTTTTCCGCTTTTCTTCAACTTCTTATTGCCCAAAACTTTTCGATCGGACGAAGTTCTGGTGTATTTGGCGGGTTCGCCTCCTTCGGGACCACGTTAACGCCCTGCTGTACCGTCCCCACTCGAAAATCGCCTGCCACAACATGTACTTCTTCGCAAATTTGTCCATCTTTCTCTTCCGGAACGTTTCCGGAACCTCCATGCGGGACGTACCGACAAAAAACTCGAGACCGGGGATTTGTTTGGTGTCCACATTGATATATGTCTCGTCGTCCATGACGAGTCAGTCTGGCTTGACCAGCCACTCACGGTACAGCTTCCGCGCACGCAATTTGGCCACCGTGTTTTGCTTGTCAGTCCGGTTTGGCGCCTTCCTGACCTTAAAAACACGTAGCTTAGCCCGCTTCATGGTCTGCTGCACGAACCACTTCGACGAATTGACGTTCTTGGCCACGTCTCGGGTGGAAAGGTTCGGGTTATTCTTAAAGTACTGCTTTGTCTTCCGCGCCTTCTCTGGGTATTCCGTTTTCGGTTTTCAGCCGCTTCCAGCGCTCCGCTCGATGGTCTTCGTCTCCTGGAACATCTTCACAATGCGGGACACGGTGGAATGGTGGATTCCAAGCCTTTTGCCGATCCATCTGTGCGACTTACCAGGATTATCGATCACTGCTCCCAAGATTTGCTGGCGTAGCTCTTCTTGTTTCGAATGCATCTTGAGAAATGCTTGACAGATCGCAGATTTTGCGCACATAAACAATACCCTCTAAACTAGTATTACACAAAATTTTATTAATTTTTACTTACGCGATGAAAAGTTACAACCAAAACAATGTGTCGCATTTTTTCCGAGTCCAATCTTTACTACCGCCGCAAAACAACTCAAGTCGTCCTTCAATCCTGGACACGATGGTATTCCATCAGAGACATCATCTGCCTACTGAAACCGTTGCTGCACCTATTCTCCGTCGCAAGAGGAGTGTTGCCATCCTGTTGAAAATTTGCACATATGTTTCCGGTCCACAACAAAGGAAGCAAAGGAGGCATGGATAATTTTCGAGGAATCTTTTCGTTGAGTGCGATCTCGAAGCTATTTGAGGTAGTCGTCATAGAGCCTCTACATTTTTTTGCATGCTGTATCTAAGTTGTGATTAAAACGGTTTCCCTTCCGGTCGTTTCAACACTACTTATTTACGGATGTATTAGGGATAGTATGGCGGAACGAGCTCAAACTGACGTCATATATGCCAGCTTGACAGCAGCAGCTTGACGACAAGCTGAACCACGCCATTGAGATTACGAAACTAGAAATACTTGGGGTTAGCGGCAGCTTTCTGCGATGGTTTCATAACTGACTCATAACTGACCGATCAACAGCTGGTTGTCACTATTTGGAACTGCCAGTCCGGCATTTATCCTGCCACGTCAGGGATACCTCAAGGAAGTCACCTGGGACCGTTGATCTTACTGCTTTATCTCAATGCTGTGAATTTCGTCATCGAAGGTCCACGACTATCGTTTGCAGACGATCTTAAAATCTATTTTTGGATTCGTACGACCGATGACTGCATCTGCCTCCACTGTCAATCCGAAACTTTTGCCAGCTGGTGTAATTTAAACAAAATGATAGTTAACCCTGCGAAGTGTTCGGTAATCACGAATCAATTATATCTATGTTACCTACAGACTCAAAGGATCAGCAATAGATCGTATTGATTAAGTAAAAGATGTGGGAATTGTTCTGGACTCTCAACATCCATACAAGCAACACAGCTCTCGTATGTGGTTGATAAGGCGTCGAGGACATTGGACTTCATCTTCAGGATAGCAAAGAATTTATCGGACATCTACTGCCTCAAATCACTGTACTGTTCGCTGGTACGATCCACACTGGAGTACTGTTCTACGGTTTGAAACCCACATTACAACAATGGTGTTAAGAGTCTAGTCCGTTCAACGTCGCTTTCTTCGATTTGCTTTAAGGAACCTGTCGTGGAGGGACTAATTTTATCTGCACAGCTATGAAAACCGTTGTCAGCGGATCGATCTGGAGCTTCTCCGTACCAGACGAGAAACTTTGAGGACGCTTTTTATAAAACAGAATAGACAAAGCCCTAGGGCCGATAGCGTTCCGGTGAAAGTGGTCGGCCAAGGATAGGTGTCCTTTAGTCCGAGCAGATATGCCGACACCTGGATTCTGTCACTTGGTTGAGTCGGCTGGACGATCGGTATTGGACGGTCTGAGCTTTCGTCCCGAGGGATACACTTTTGTTGAGGGTAAATTTACAGAAGTACCTGCTTTACTAGCTATACTATTCCAGTGAATTACCTGACACAACTTTTATTGCCACACGCGGTTCTGACACATTTCACTGCCTTACAATTCAAAGTTGCCTTCACTGTGAGAATAATCATTAAATACTTCATCCCAGTACCTATAATTAATCACTTGTATGTTGTAGCATTTTCAGCGCACTTCTACCACACCTATTCATTAATTAACTGTTTTTTTTTTAATTCTATTCGTCCTACTTCTAAACGTTTCCTAACTGACACTTCGACCTTTTTAACTGGAGCGCCAGCTGCACTTCGAACTTCGGCACCATGGAGTTAATAAGGATCTAATTGGCGAGTCTTCGCTTTTTGACTCGATAGCGATCCGACACCTGTCTTGTCGAAGTTCGGGACCATCACCATTCGGACAAGTTTATCCGGTTACTTAACGCTCCCTGGGAACGTTAGTTGCTCAAGTGAGGAGAGTGTGAAATAATAGGGTTGGCTATAGTTTTTGTTTTTACAAATTTTAATCTAGTTTTATTTTCTTTGACTTTAAACACCGTTACAGCTTTCACTTAATTTATTTTCAACATTTTTGGACCACATTAAGCCTGATGATGTCAATAACAAATAAACAAATAATCAAATAACCTTTTCGTACGATTCATTATCACGTTCATGGCGAATCACTCAAATAAAATGTATAAAACAGTTTTCATTCATTTTTGAACATTCAAATACTATCATTGTTATTTTAATTTTTATTATAATCATTGATATATAACATCTCCCTCAAGGTATAACCAATATTAAATACAAAACTAGCTATTGAAAATTGGTTCATTGCTTTATTGGTTTCAAGAGTTAGAGTGCTCCTCTAT
Organism: Aedes japonicus; assembly: GCA_034211315.2. Taxonomy (NCBI): domain Eukaryota; kingdom Metazoa; phylum Arthropoda; class Insecta; order Diptera; family Culicidae; genus Aedes; species Aedes japonicus. Next base: position 22,595 of record JASCZW010012229.1, read on the forward strand.
TTCACTTTTCTAAACTAGAATCTTTTATTTTTATTTCGCTGCGTTGATTTGATACAACATCTGAGGGTTTATTCGTTAGGAGTTATATCTTTAGGGGTGCTCATATAGCTTGGGAACGGTGTGCTGGTACTTTCTGAGCCTAACAAAAATATATATTCTCTTCTTGATCATTCATTCCAGATTAAACCTCGGATTAAATGTCAAATAACTCGTTTAAAAACGGTTGCACGAAAGCCATATGCCTCTTTCAAATGGTATGTGAGATTTGAGCGCGAACGAATTGAGAAATACTCAAGTGAGTTGATAGCTTATTTATTCTGAAATTTCAGGTTTTTAAACCTTACTCTATGACGATACATAAATGCGTCATCTTTAAAGTTCCAATCCAACAAAATGTCAAAAGCTCATGCTTTTAAACGGAAAAAATAGGAATTAATGTAATATTGGTGTGTGCCGGGATATATTTTTGCTCCATTATTTAAATTATCTCTTATAAAGTTCTAAATTGAATCAACTACGTACAGTTACCAGGTTATCACACAAAAGTTTCCACAGGAAACTTCTGCAATCAACGTAAGAAATGTTGAAGCTACAGTGTCATCGACAGCTAGTAAAATGGCTACTATTTGTTTAAATTGTGGTCAAAAATTGAATGATTTCACTGTGCATCACTGTACAGATAATAAACCGAGAACATAGTTTACTATCTTATTCTCAGTCAACGTCAGTTGTATTCAGCTCATCGTTTATCAAAATGGATTCTACTGCATTTCTCGTGGAAGTGAAATGGACGCCGCGGTTTCCTTCAAAGCGAGTATAACGTCAACATATTCCTACCCACTCCTTATTTGACCTGCATTTGGGTGAAGCCGCCACCGGCGTTGTCTTAGTTTGAGATCACCAGTTTGTACACATTGCGGATGTATGCTAATCCCAAGCATCATCTGTTTGTACTCTGTGTAATAACAGCTGATCTGGCAATAATGGAGTAGCAACCTCGGGCTGTCAACTATGCTCAGTAAGTACCAACACATCGCTCCCAAGCTTAGTTCCAACCTTAAATAATGACCTCTGAAAACATAACTCACAACGAACAGCCCCTCGCCGGCACTGGCGGTGTAGTGGTAAGCGTGACTTCTACTTAGCATCCCAATGGGTCTGGCTTCAATACCAGTCGAAGTAGGTGGTTTTTCTAAGGCGAAAAAATCGACTAAAATATTTACCTGCACTTAGTAATTCAGAAAAAGCACCAAAAAATGAAAAAAGTGCCACTAAATTATTAAGGCCTGTACCAACAAATAATGTGTGATCAGCATTAAAAAATTAGGAATGAGCAATAAAAGATGAGAAAAGATCTTCGGATAATCTAATTGTGACCGGTAAATCTGTCAAATAAAGCAACAGCTATTAGTATATGTGCAATTAAATATGGCAGTATTTCCGCCAAATTATGTAATTTGAGCACTAAACTATTCGCATATGTCTTTCAATTTTATTGGATTTTCCCATAAAAACAGTAAAATGAGCAATGGATAAATAAATAAATAACTGTCTGTCTGTCTGTCTGCCTGACCGTTATAGACTCGGAAACTACTTAACCGATCGGCGTGAAAATTCTTATGAAGGGGTTTTCCGGGCTGCAGAAGATTCTTATAACTGTCTGAAGCCTCTCCCTTCCTCTGGCTGGGGGGAGGGGGTATGACTCGAGTAGGTGCATAACTCGAGAACTAATGAAGCAAATGGAACTAAATTTGCCATGTGGGGGTTTTTGGAGACAAAAAATGTTTATATGGTGATTTGAGACCTCTACCCTCGCTGGAAAGGAGGGCTCTCATACAAATGAAACACAGAATTTAACCAAACTTGAGAACTATACAGGTAACTATAACACTAAATGTGTATTTCTCGGATAAGAAGCATAATCTTATAGAAGTTTGTACTCCTTTTTAATCAAAAACAAAACTCGGGCCTGAAAAACTACCATAAACGTGCCAGTTCTATTAAGTTTTCATTAATTTAGCTGCAAGGGAAGGAAGGTTTGCCAGGTTTATCTTTTATGAAATAATTTTGGTACGGATCGTTACAGTTTCCATAACTCCCTCTACTCTCTAACCGTCAATTCACAGTATTGAACAACAATCAAACAGAAAAACAAACTAGAATACTAGTAAACTAGAATCAAACTAAACTTTATGAAGAAATAAGAATAGACGCATCTGATTTTGTTTTGGTAAATGTTAGGGAAATGTATTTCGTTGTGTTGGTGCTCCTAGTTTGCGTGAAAGTGCTAAGGGTTTCAAGAATTTTGCGATGGGATCTTTGTTTACTAAATCCGATAAATTGTCTTAAATAAGATGTTGACGTTATGACACGTTAACCACTCGCGACGAAATAAATGTGATTCATAAAATTTAATTAACATCACCCGTTAGGTATGCAAAACGGGACAGCTCACCACGTGGCGAATGTGCACCTACACGTGTGTTGGCTTCGTTCGTTGATACGCTTGAGGTCGCCTTGAACAAATATTTCACTTCATACTCAATTCGATGTGCTATAAAAGCTTCCGAAAAAAAAACACCCAACTTCCTCAACATAACGTCAGATTTTGTCCTTTATTTTTGCCCGACCAAGGGCCCACTGTGTGACATGACGTCGTCGTACCAGCGAGACTGATGTAGTCGTATCGGACTAATTTATGGTGGGTTTGGGTCGGAGTAACGTACGCAGTAGCAGCAGCAGCAGCTGTAAGCGCAATTCTGATATATTCCAGTTCCAAAATTTGAAATTCCTCGAAATGTGTTGAAATTAGCTTTGATGAGACGCCATAGGCACTGTGGTGCATTCGAAATGAGGCGCCTGTGAATGCTATCGTTCGTATGAACATCCGTCTGCAACAAAACTGACACCCGAGATGTGACAGAAGATGTGGTCCGCCCTGAATGGGAAGGCAAGATTTTGTATGCATTCCAAATAATGTTCAAAAATTTTGCGAAATAAAATTGTTGAAAAGTTCTTGCTACACGACGTGATAATTTCATCTATTTCAAATTAGCACAGGAATTGTGGGAGAGTGTGCTGAAGGAGAGTTGTTTATAAGATCCCAATTAGATATTATGCGAAGCGCTTTATATTGTACCCATTACCATTTCTTGTTTTAAATTTTCAACACGGCGAAATAATAAAATATTTTATTGCTAACGCTTTTTCGCCTCGATTAACGAATGTCTTATTTGAGTTTCAATTAGGTCTTTCTAATGACAGTAAAGGTGCAACCATTTTTTCTGAGCTGTATTGCAGGATATTAATAAAAAATTGTAAACAATTTGAATGATTTCAGTTAAGTTCTTGAACACAAAAAATTAATGTTCAATGACCGAGCAGCAGCCGTATGATCAAATAAAGTGAAAAAAAAGAAGCGAATATTCATGAAAATGCAACCTCCCAGAAGGAACGAATGAGATTTTTTTCATGGGAAATTTTACCATTAATATTGTACCGTTAATCCATAACCGAGGTGCCCTGGGAGGGAATGGGATGCCAAACTGTTTCTGCAAAAATCGAACACCGATTGCACAATGCTCTGCTCTCGTTTACTGCCCCAGAAGGAGCTCCAATCCCGAGGAGGAAAGATGGTGTCCTTTGGTCAATAAATAAATGTACGAGTAAATATTTAACATCCAAACAACGCTCCGGCCAACCAACAACAGATTGTTGATCGGTCGGTGCCATTGGAGGGGGAATGGCAAATTTACCTTGCCGATATGACGATGACTAGCCTGAATCATCAATACCATGAGGTATGATGGTTGGTTTTTCGCTTCGACCCTGTGGGTAGGAGAAAGCCAGACGGACGACAGTTCAGACTGAACGAACGAAGTTGATGTAATCGTTCCGGAAATGTTACTGATTGTGTATCTTCTCTGATCGGAACGGGTCTGACTTGGTGACATAACCTTTGTCCTAAGTCAAACGAGAAATGCTAAAAAATCATTCGAACCAACCCAAACAATCATCAAAGGGTGCACGTTTGGCATTTTGGGTTCCGTAGTTTTGGTGAAAGCTGATAAATGAGGCACACGCTGTTCTGCATACTTAGAAATTTTCCGTTTTACTCGTGATCTCATCTACCTTAGGCATAAAAGAGAAGACGTAAGCAAACACCCTATGTACAATCAAGTGTTTTGAGACTGAAATGCATAATACTAACAAGGAGGAGCGTTTAATTAAAGTTACCGTCACTGTAATTTTTACTCAAATATATATCAAAATTTCACTCTTGTATGGGGATTAATTGTTATACAGATAGGACCGAAGGGCTTAAGATTGTTATGAAACATTATCCACGCATTGAGTTTAAGGATGTATGAAGGGTTTGTTTTAAGATAAAGGTGCCGGTTTACCTGCAAAATTCGAAATGATTTTTTTTTAATATTCGTGAAAATTACTTATTTCAAAAATTTTCGACTAGACTTTGTTTTTAATCATTTTGACAACTTTATTTTTCAATCATTTTATGACAGTTTTGTCTACCTGATTCCTGAAAATCAGCTTGCTGTTCAGGGTGTCCGAATATTATCCGTACAACAAAATGGTTTTAAAACTATTTTTTGTTGTTGGATTAAAAAATCAATATGTATTGTTTGTTAAAGCTATATTTTTTTATGTGTTCATTTTAAAATGGCCATCTCGGGCTGAGATGCATGCCTTCAAATGTTTCAGGAAGTTATCCACGATGGCCGCGAGTTCTTCGACAGATATTTGTTCCAAATCCTTTAGAAGAGACGATTTTAGATGTTCTAGTGATTTATCTGATATACTGCAGGCTCTTGACTCCAAGATGGACCATACCGAATAGTCCATCAATTCCGGTAAGTTACCGGAACCATGACAGAAGCGGGATGATCACTCCTCGAACTTCTTGCACGATTTTTGGAAGCAGCAGGAAGTAACTGCCGATAATTTTGGCTCGATTGTGAAAACTTTCTCATCGGTAAACAGCACTGACCGATAGTGGTTCAGGAGAACCTTAGAGAACTCGGATAAGTGGTTCAGGAGAACCTTAGAGAACCTCGGATTAGTGGTTCAGGAGAACCTTAGAGAACCTTTCTCAACCGGTTTGCTTTCATGGTGTCATTCAAGTAGTGATTCTTAAATAGTTTATATGACTGAAGCTTCAAATTGTCTTGAACTATGGCTCCAATGAAAGAATTTGAAATTTTCAGTGACTTCTGCCAACTTTTGGATGAAGAATTTGCTTAATTCGTCGCCGGATACCCTCGTGCATTGATGGAGTCCAAAGGGTGCGCTTTTTCCTCTCCTCTAGCGTTACAAGTGAGTAACAGCGCCACTAATTGTAGATTTCACCATATTCAGGGTCTTTGCAATCACTGAAACAGTTTGACCGAACAAGCTTGGAAGAGTTAGAGTGTGGGAAGCAGATGACCTGGGTCTATGCTGCGTTTATTCAGATCTTACATTCAGTGAAGTTTTCTGACAGGATACTCAGGCTTCGTTGCAATTTTCCGGTAAGCGCTCTTCTTACTCTACCCTTGTGGACGACTGCGGTTTCTTCGGCAAACAGCGACAGAGATTCATTTTTAGAAGCGGGGTATGTCCAAAGAAAAGGTTGAACAGAAGTGGACCTAGTATACTTCCCTGCGGAACTCCAGCGGAGATCTCTTGCACATCGGGAACTGCACCATGCAGCGAATTACGGAATGTCCTGTCCGACAAATATTTTATAATTATCTTCACCAGGAAGATGGCAAGACTGTCTTGTTTTAGCTTGTACACCAGGTCATCATGCCACACGTTATCAAAGGCCTTTTCGATATCGAGAAGTGCCATGGCATATGATTTAGTTACAGACTTGTTCCGTCCGAGGATGTTAATGACTCGATTAAGTTGGTGAATTGCTGAACGACCAAATTGGTAGTCGACCAAGACGTTGAGCTCGTCGGCAGATGAAAGAAGTCAACGGTAGTTCGCTTTCAAACAGCTTGGATAATCTTGAGAGAAGGCTGATTCGAAGAGGATGGATCTTTCCCAGGTTTCTGGATGGAGATGACTTTGGCTGACTTCCAACACGGGAGGAAGTAGCTAAGTCGTAGGCATTTTTTAAACGCCAAATGAAAGTAGAACTTGGGGCTCAATTCCATGAGCTCCAAGTTCATGATGTTATCGAAACTTGAGGCCTTCATGATCTTAGATGCTTTGATATTGGTCAACAATTCGTCAGCTGAGATCTCTAACTCTTTCGAAAAGTCGTTGGGAATGAGATGGATGTTGTTTACAAGCTCGATAACTCGGTAGCTTCGTGCGGACTGACGATGTTTTGTCCGAAATTGTGGGAGCTGATGAAATATGCGCTACAAAGCATAGAAACAACCATTCACAGCTCGTAGCTTTTGTTTTCCCTTTTAAAGTAAAACACTCTACATGTAAAAGCATGAAAAGAATTTTTTCTTCAGATTTTAGTTTTGACCATGAACTACGTCTCTGTTTGCTAAATATAGTGGGGTGTAATTTAAAGAAATCGAATTGTGATTGTCACGAAAGTCGGTCAAGTTTTGAGCGTTAATTTCTCAGTCGTTTCACCAAAGGATTTCAAAATGTTTGTACC
>JASCZW010012230.1:0-39841 GCA_034211315.2 Aedes japonicus
TGGTAATGTAATGGTAATATAAAGTGTAATTAAGGATCCAATAACTCAAAAACATCTGCATATCTTTTAATAGACTAATAAACGAAAGAGGAAGTCGGCGAAGAGAATCTCTCAATGTTACTTAGGTCCTAATGCATTGTTTAGCTTGAAATGTTGCACAACGATTACCTGAAATTAAAATCTTATGGGCAGAGGGGGTGACAAAATCGAGTCGTTCATGTTATAGTAGTAGAAGAAAATAAGTGGAAGAAATGAAATAGTATGAAAATGTAGAATGGGAAAAAAATGGGCAAAGGTGTTGAAGAATTGAGTAGAAGGGAAACAAAGTAAAACATAACAGAAACCGAAATGAGAATCGTGAAAAGAAAAACAATAGAAGATAAGTTGGAGTGGGAAATAAACCTAGTAGAAAAGAGAAACAACCATAGTGAAGTAGATACAGGTGAAGCATAAGACGATAAATTTCAGAACAGGAAGAGTAGACAAGAAACAGAAGATATGGATATAATGGAAGAAGATAAACCGAAGAAGTAAGTGGAAGGACGAACGTTGAAGAAGATAACCGGACGAGGTGAAGTAATGAAGTACGTGGAAAACCGACGGATAGTCAAACATGACAAAAATAATTAAAAAAGAGTAAATAAAAAAGAATTGAAGACAGGGGATACATAACGGAAATCAAGAAGAAATTACAAAAAAACTTGTTTTATGATTGGAAAAAATGGACAAATGAAAACAAAAACAAATTAAATTAATCTATAAATGCTCTGTGGACTGTCAGAATTGAAAAAATGAACTAAAAGTCGAGCCCTTGACACTGAAAAAGTCGATAATTCGCAGACGCAGTAGGCGGTATTTGAAAAATTGTTTCAGTATTTAATTTTTGTATTTTTTAAACGTGAATAACTGAAGTGTTGGTTTAAATTTTTCCAATAGAAATCTATCTAATAGAAACCTATATATATATATAAAAATGGATTTCTGTCTGTCTGTCTGTCTGTCTGTCTGAACCTAATAGACTCGAAAACTGAACCGATCGGCGTGAAATTTTGTATGCAGGGATTTTTGGGGCTGGGGAAAATTTTTAAGGCAGTTAGAGACCCCTCCCTTCTCTGAAAAGGGGTGCTCCCATACAAATAAAACACATATTTCTGCATAATTTGAGAACTTATCAAGCAAAGGAAACCAAATTTAGCATGTAAGAGTTTTTAGAAGCAAGAAATGTTTCTATAGTAATTTGAGACCCCTCCCCTCTCCGGGAGAGGAGGCTCCCATACAAATGAAACAGAAGTTTCTGCATAACTCAAGAACTAATCAAGTGAATGGAACCAAATTTTACATGTAGAGCTTTCCGGAAGCAAGAAATATTTCTACGGTGGTTCGAAAACCCTCCCCTTTCTAGAAGGGGGGGGGGCTCTCATACAAATGAAACTAAAATTTCTGCATAACACGAGAACTAATGAAGCAAAGGGAAGGGGAGACTCCCATACAAATAAAACACAATTTTTAGCATAGCTCGAGAGCCAATGAAGCAAATGAAACCAAATTTGGCATGTTGAAGTTTTTGGAGGCAAGAAATGTTTCTATGGCAGTTTTGGACCCCTCCCCCTTTACAAATTTCTGCATAAGTCCAGAACTAATCAAGTTAATAGACCACATTTGGCATCTGGGGGTTTTTGAAGGCAGGATTTCTATCTATATATATAAAAATGGATTTCTGTCTGTCTGTCTGACTGTCTGACCCTTATAGATTCGGAAAGTTCTGAACCGACCAGGGTGAAAATTTGTATGCAGGGGTAAGTTCTTATGATTATTTGAGCCCTCTTCTTTCTCAGGAACCCTTCCATAGGGCTTTCATACAAATTAAACACAAATTTCTGCATAACTCGAGAACTACTCAAGCAAATGGAACCAAATTTGGCATGTGGGGGGATTTGAAGGCAATGATTGTATGGTTGTTTGAGAAACCACCCCCTCTGGAAGGGAGGGCTCCCATGCAAATGAAACAAAAATTTCTATCAAATAGAGTGTAGGGGGGTAAGAAGCATGTAATGATAGAAGTTTGAATCCCTGCATAGTCAAGAAAAAAACTCATTCCGAAAAACAACCAAAAACGTGCCAGTTGTATTGAATTTTCCATCATTTAGTTGCAAGTGTAGCAGCGCTCGCACCGGGTTCAGCTAGTGAATAAATAAAAATGACTTGGAGTTTTTAATCTTCTTCGTGCATTGAAACATAACCAGAAAAATCAGAAAGCTAGTTTCATTACACGTAAGGCTAGTGAGCCTTCCTTAGCTCAGTCGGTAAATGCGTAGCTACCAAGCATCACCATGGGCATAGGGTACTTGCCACACAATCATACTAATGCAAAAATGATACCGTTCATCGAAAGCTCTCAATTAGTAACTGTACATTTAGAAAATTCAGTTGAGTGCAAGCAATAATCAAATTGTGAAATCAATAAGCTCGAGATGCTCAATAAGAGATAAGAAGGTTAGTCTAGTTTCAATACAAATTTCTTTATCATAATTTACGGACGGTTAAAAATCGAGATCACATTAAAGAAAATCAAATCAAAATGAAGAATATATATGAAATTATGGCAAAATTATAAAAAGTAATAAAGTATGAACATTAAATAAAAAGGAATAAATGACTGAGAATGAATATTAATATTAATATCATAGAAAAATACAAGAAATAAAAATTAAAGACAACGAATGGAAAATAAAACAAAAGTAAAGAGTGAAGAAACAAATAAATGTAGAACTATATAAAAAAAAGTAAATTTATAGAATATAATAAGTCCGGAAATTTAGTTTGTTTCAAAAGATTCTCGTTTCAATTATAATTTAGGTCTTAAGTCTTAGATCGAAAAAACAAAACCAGTTAGTTCTGATTTAGAATTTTAAACATTCTATATGAACTAAACAACACCTCAATATTTACTAGAATCGAACGTCTAAACAACAAAGAAGGCACATATATCAAAGTATTATTATATTCTACGTCAGGCTACTCACATCTCCGATGATAAAGGCGCTAAAACGTAAAACCAGTCTGGGGACAACAGGGTTCCATTCCCAATCCTGTCCAGGTATAGCCGTAAAAATTAAAGAAGTACAAACACTGCATGACTCATTACATTTCATTGCTCACACTCCAAAGTGTGAATAATCTTCCGCAAGCAAAACAGTTGTGCATTTCCAAGTTGCTGAAGGGGAACTAATCCCCGAGCTGAATTCACCTCCTGAGAAGTCATTCAATGCAACACTCACGGAAGATGATCTATCCTGCTGCTCCTGGAATCAATTCAAAAGAGTTCTCCTACCAACAGCAAAAGCTAATTCCATCTCGTGAAGCTACAAGCACAGGAACAAAGCAGGAACCGCTCTGACGGGGTGACGACATGCGTATCACCATCGTCTTCAATATGTAGTCGCTCTTCCTACCGTTTGCCCGGATGGAACACAGAATATTCTACACGAGAAAACGGATGAATGGAGATTTGCTTGTTGAGCTTGAGGTTCTACCACGCCACTTAGCCAGGAACGACGACGTGTAAGTGCAGTAGCAGCTGTTAGAGCAGCATTCGGTGCGGTGCAATGAACCTATAAAATGCAACAACCAGAAGTTGCAAACCGTAAAGAGTCTGCTCCGTGTGTTGTTTGTTCTTCTCATCGTTCACTCACTAATTCCGGGGTGCATGCGGGGAGGGGGCGAGGATGAAGAAGGTAACTAACTGTACAATGCAAGTTCTTCTAGCTAGGTGCAAGCGACGGCATGAAGAACGAATCCGTCGTTTGCATTATTCATTGCCGTTGGGCTTGTGGATTAGAAAGGCAACTCACCTAGTGTGGCATTCTATCGCCTGCAGGGTAATTAAAACTAGCCAGAAGAGGAGAAAGGTGTGTTCCTTCGGCAACTTCTTTTTCCATTGTACGTTTGGAAGGTTTTCAAGTCAGTCACACACTAGCCTGGTCAGTGACCTGCCTCGCTCCTCCTGTGCACGGGAGGCCGAGAAGAAGGGCTCTCTCAATTAGCCTCGCGCGCAAAAAACCAGGTTAATTACATTAACCTCTTCCCTTTCGCCTGCCAGCCCATTCTGGTTGATGAAGCCATAGATCCAAACGAAGGATGTCAGTATAAAACGAAATAAGAGCGTCGTCAGTTCATAAAACTAATGGGTCGCTCGTAACTACATACCTTTATGGATGTAGTGCAGAGAGCTAAATTAGAAATGACCTGACGACGTTTGGCGTGATGATGATGATGATGATGATGATGGCGTTCTCCACCGACCGATCCAGAGTGGCATCAAGGTTGTCATTGACCGGAAGGAAGCTTCTCCGGCGGAGATGACATCTGCCTGACTCTTGGTCTTCGTCGGACGTCTTCGGGGTGGATAAGACTCTGGCCGAGCGGAAAACCGATTCATCTCCGGTCGGATCCCACTCTTGCCTTCCATTTGTTGTTCGGCGGAATGACTTGAGACGTAGTGACTCGCGGTCATGTCGTAAAACAGAACGGTAATTGAAGTGGATGGAAAGCGAAAATGGGCAAAAACTGCAGAAACCTGCGGTGAATTTGTAGACAAACTGTTGTTGCTATTACTATGTCAGCCCCTGGCTAGTAGTTGAATGAACAACAACAACATAAAAAAAACAGTTGGGTTTCTGTTACGGTTGTATCTGCTGAGGGGTGAATTTGGAGTTAGTTTTGGACAACGGAACTTTGAGTTTACCAAGTTAATCCATTCGCGTGACGGCGTATTCGTTCCAAGGTCTTTAAAAAAACAGATGGCCGCACACCCACGCTAGGTCGTCGGTTGGACTTGCTTCCCACAACCAAATGTTATTTGAGTGGCCGGTTTATGGAATTGAGGTTTTTCTCCGTTTGTTCGCGCGAGAATTAGAGCTTTTCCCATGACATGAGCGTGCAGAGAGGTTGCGAAACGAATGCCGGTTTTTGGTCATGTGTATTTTTGGATTTGAGAAGGGTCGAAGACGATTTAGAATTAGGAGTTTTCGGACTGTTGCTTGGCATGAAATTGACACAATGCGTATCGGAAATTTTAGATCTCTGGTAAAAGATCTTCGAAGATTCAACAGTGGAATAACTTGACAATTAAGGTGAGATTTACAGGGTGGCCACACAATCTTAATAAAAATTCCCGCATTTTTCCCGAATTTTTCCCGCGTTTTTGCCTTATTTTCCCGACTGCTAAGATGAGTTAATATAAATTACTCGTAGCTAAATCTCTTAGCTCCCAAACTTTTTCCAGTTTTAATTACCATCAGACACTTTCCATTTATTTAAAATACGCCTTTTTGTGCGACAGGATGAGCCAATTTTCTACAAATGTAGTCAAATTTGGTAGCTCCTTCTTGGTTCTAGCCAAAATTTGTCCAAACCATTTTCTTTTCTCTGGAATCCGGCAAACAACGTCAGACGACATTGACCACAGCTTCCCAAATTCTTCTTTCACCATGTGTTAACACCCTTACAGACGCAATTCGCCAAACTTCAAACACATTCGCCACCACATGAAAGATAAGTTCATTTTCTTTCACTTCACTTATTACAGCCGTGTAGCCAGATCTTCTAAGGGCATCTTCAACGGTGGTTCAAATCGTGGTTTGGATTTATTTGTTTAGACCAAACGCAAAAAAATCGCTGCATCTCTGGTGTTTCTAAATTTTGCTTTATACCGGATCTATTTTGCATCATTTCAGAATTTATATAAGCTTCTAAGTTTCTTACTGAACGCATTCTTTAAAAATTTAATTTAATGAACTTCGGAATATCTATGACGATTGGGTGAAAATATCTATGATGAACATGCCAGAAGTTGATTAAACTTCTCGGCAGTTGAATAAAATAATTTAAAGTTTCCAGATAATCATGAAGTGTGCTCGCTGTCTTTCGAGATGAGAAATTGTGGAACTTTAGAGAAGTTCATTGAATTGCCGAAAAATTAATAACGTTTCTGGAAACTTGGATGAACTTCCAAAAAAATTGCTGATCATCCATGGGATAGGAACAACTTTCTGGAAATGACGGGAACTTAGAAAATCAGATTTCGCTTCCCAGAAGTTGTTTTAACTTACAACAGGTACATATTCTGTGATAAAAAGCAGAATATAACACATATTTAAATAACTTACGACAAATTGAAAACAAAATCTTGGAAGCCGTGGAATTTCTGTGAAATAGTTATCATAACCGAGATGTTGTTAAACCGTACAAGAACTTTTTATGATCTTCAAGATTGTGAATAGGTGAAAATTCTATGAAATTGATTAAAAAGTAGTTGCTTTCTTTATTCTCATTTTGGTTGGGTTTGAAAAATTATCGAGTAATAAGAAGTTTAAGTTCTTCTTAAAACTTAAATACCCTGAACTTTTGGGATGTTTTCGGAACGATCGGAAAGTTTCTCGATCATCTTGTTCCCTGAATCCCTGAAATCCCTGAAGATCCCTGAAATTCTAGGAAGCTCCCCAAACTTATGGAATCCTTTGAATGTTTCCTAAGCTTTTCGAATGCTAAAAAAATCCAGTTTCCTTTTTATCTGGGACGCAATTCCTGAATTGCTAAATCCCCTGAGCATCCGGGAGTTTTTTCGAGCTTCTGGAAAGTTCCCTGAACTTCTGGGAAATTTTCTGAATTTCTGGAGCGTTCTCTGAACGTCTGAGATGTTTGCTGACCTTTTGGAAAGTTTCCTGATCTTTGGGGGAGTTCTATGATCTTTGTGAGCATTTCCTGAAGTTCTGAGAAGTTTTTTGAATTCATGAGAAACCCTGAACTTCAAGGAAGTTTCTTGAACTCCTACATGTTCGCTGAACTTCTAAGAAGTTCTGTATATGCCTAGCAAGTTTCATGAAATTCTTAAAAGTTCAATAAACCTCTAGAAAGATCCGCAAACTGTAGAAAAGCTTCATGAATTTCTTGACTGTTCTCTATTGGAAGTTCTCTAATTTTCTGGAAAGTTCCTCGTATTTTTGGGAAGTTCCCTGACCATCTTGAGTAGCTCTATGAACTTCTAAAAAACACCCAAAATAATCTGATAAGTTTTCTAAACTTCTGGAAGCCCCCTGAATTTCTGGATAGTTACCTGAACTTCTGTGAAGAACCCTTTACTTTTGGAAACTTCCCTGAACTCGTGGTAAGCTCCTTAAATTTGTGGACAATTCCCTGAATTTCTAGGAAACTATATGAATTTCAGGAAAGTTGTCTGAACTTTTTGGAAGAACCCTTAATTTCTGGAAAGCTCCCCGACTTTCTGGAAAGTTCCCTGATTTTATGGTATGTTCGGGAAAGTCTAAGTCAAATCTAAAAAGTACATCGAGCTTCTGATATGTTCCCTGAGTTTCTAAGTGCACTGAAATTACAAGATTTTTTTCGAACTTTTGAGAGAAATTTCATATCCATCAGTTTCTTAACCTTTTCCGATATTGGGGGCGTAAATACTGCGGGCCATAAGTCTTAAGAACAGATTTGCAAAAAATCCTCAGGGTCACCAACCCCCAAGAGAACTAGCGGAGGACATACGCCAACATCCGTTAGGCTGCAGTGCACCTATGTAAAACTAATGTAAAATCATTTGAAAAAGTTGTGAGTATGGTTCCTTCCATATGACAAAAATTGCCGATGACTTTTGAAATTCCCGCCTTTTTCCCGCATACTTCCCGATGATTTTGGATTCCCGCATTTTTCCCGCATTTCCCGATTTTCCCGAGTCTGTGGTCACCCTGGACAACGGTAAAACGTATAGTCGGGCGAAATTTCCGCACTATCAATATCTGCTCCAAGCCAAGTCTCGGTGAAGATTACTATATCGTAGTCACAGCTGGAACGAAGCAATCGTAACTGAACAATTTTGGTACGAATGCTTCTAGCATTCTGGTACAATATTGTTCATACTGATTGTGTACTTGCCTGCGACAAAGGTCTGGAAGACCATTTCAGCACACTCAAACCCAGGACCGGGATGACTGTTGAACGCTGGCAGGAATGGCACGACTGAGATGAGGGGATTAGGGGCTTCCGTGTGACTAGCAGGCTTGCAACCCGGGTGCTGAACGAAGGATTCCGATGACGACAATCTCGTTATGGGGGGCTCCGGGGCTTCTATAGTGCTGAGTTCTGTGCGTCCCGCGTGTGGAGATAAAACGTAATGTTTTACTGCGACTTCGGAAGACGTACAGCGAAATCCCCGAAGGCCAGTACCATTGGTCACCAACCACACTCGATACTGTTTTTGCCTACGGTTACTTTGAACGACACAAACGAAAGATCTTCGATCTGCTCTCCACGAAGAACGAGTTTAGTAGCTTTAACAAGGGCTGCTTTAACATGCTTCTTAACTTCGTCTTCATTTTGGTCTGGCTCAAATGGGGCGACGTAGAAAGACTCAACGTCGTTAGAGGGCTGAGAACCGATAGCTACTCTCAATGGTGGACTTTCGGATTCAGGGTTGATGTTAATTCCGCTGGTAACATTTCTGAGCTTTCTGAGCCAGTTGAACCACTGGAGATGATCTACACACGTTTATTGGATCCAACAACAAATTTGTCCGGAATATGTGCAATAGAACTGTTGGTTTCGAAAAAGACTTCAAAAATAGAAGTCTCTTCGCAGGATTGATTGGTTCGTCCACGGTATCGTTCAAAGTTAGCTTTCCGATTCTTTGATGAAAGTTGGTTTGATCGTAAGGATTCGCTGTCTAGTGTCTTATTGACTTTGCGAATGTTTTTGCCATAGCTTCCAAGTCTAGTGTTCATAGAATTGGTAAGAATCAGCAATTCTCGTAAGGCTTTCATCATCGTCTTTTCAAAGTCGTAGACAGCTGGATTGAAATTCAAGCAACTAGATTCGCAGAACAAGAGCAGTCCAACTTTCACCGTCCAAGCCGAGTAATGTGATTTGGTCATCCCTGTGCAGGTGAAATGAAACCCCTAACCACATGATCTACCACAACATATAATGTTGTGGTCATCATCAACATTAATTCAGTAGGTCAAGGCCATTTAATTGACGAACAGTTTAAGATGATCTCACTACGCGGCGCTAGTGTGCTAGTTATTATCAGGAATACGCTATATCCTGGTATCTTGACCAGATAGCAAAGGAAAATAACAAGCTGATATAAGTAACAAGTCCTATTATCTCAGTTATCACCATTGGCAAATTTTGTTATCATATGTTATCATTTTGAACACACTATTTTTTATGAACGTTATAAGTTGAATTGTAAAACTATAAATATTTCCAGCATAGTTGAACAAAAAATTTCGCTTTTAATCAAAATATTTTTTTCAGTAATTAGCACGAGAATTTGATTTCAAATTGATAACATAATTTGATACTATTTCAATAATTTTGCTTACAATACAGGATGTGTTATCAAGTTGTTCGCAGTGATAACAAAATAAGTTATTATTATGATATTCAACGAGTATTTTTTTGTTATTCATTCTGTTATTTTGGCTGTTTATTCAGCCTGAATGATAACTTATTCAAAATTTTCAAAAAATGATAACCTGGTAATAGAACTTGTTAACAACTTGGTATAATCCTTTGCTCGGGTCCTGGCCCTTTTTGAAGATGTTGTTTGCAGATAAGTTTTTCAACGGAACAAGACCTTTCCACTGATGACCAGCAGTTCACAATCTCTCCGATACGCGGCGCTGGGTGTACAAATAAGTTCCCTGAACAAGTGGTAACTTGGAATTTTGACCATTAAAAAGGTTTCTGTCTTCGATAAAGTTATTCTCTAGGTCAAGACCTTTTCATAGGTTCCAAATATGGGTTCACTAGTTCATCAGTTTCGAATAAGGATTTTTGGGAATATGCTGGATCAGTCTAAAATACAAGGCTTCAGTCTTCAGCACTGAAGAGAGTCTACCAATCACGTGATACCTGTGATACCAATCGTGCTCCGATGCTCCGAACATCTGGCTCTGATGTTGTGGCTTTGCATTGCAGTATCTCGCACAGAAATCAAATGCCTGACTCGGATTTGACAGCATATTGGCTCGTAATCGTTACAAGTCAAGTCGTTATATGTCAAGTCCAGTTCAAGATCGTCTTGACTGATCTAAAGAATGAATTCTCTGTTGTCAGGGCTGTCAGTGATTTGAATACACGAGAAGTTAAACAGAATCGAGTGTAATTATCTTCCTCTATTTAATACATAAGGCTCAACATACTATTTGTTTCAAAACGTGCATCAGTGGGCTACGGAGGCCTAAGTCACTTTTTTGCGTAACATAATTAATGGATGTTCCCTAAGGGAAAACTTACATGTGTTGTGCAAAGTACAAGTACGCGAGTGCTCAAAGGTTGACATCAATAGTCCACTAATAAATGATTTCCAAAATTCAACCAACTTCAAGGTATCTGCCCATTCTATAAAACAATCCTTATGAGTATTTCTCCAATATTTTTTTAAGTTGCAATATTCAAACATCACGCAGCTGGGATGCAAATGATGACAGAAGCGATTTTTGATATTTTTCTTTCCTCTTTTAAAGACTTTCACCGGAAATGATTTGTCAGGCGGTGTTGGAGATGCTGCTATTTGCTTCACTGCTTTTATTACTTTTCGACTAGTTCTACTGTTTACCTAAACGGAGGGTAGAAGCGAGTTGGTAGGCGTTTTTGAGAAGCTCTTAGTTTCCCTGCATTCTTTTTATCTCCATGCCTCGTATCTCCATGCCTCGTATCTTTGAAATTGTGAGCTTACCGGCAAAACCGATCTTGTAGATAATTCTCGATAGCTCTGTGAAGTCGATACTGTAGTACGCTGCTCTCGATGAACAGGTGATGCGTCGGGACCTGGTGTTCATGGCATTTTTGGAAGATGTTTCATACAATGGAGGCCTGGTCCGTTTTCGAGTGTGCGTCGGTGAAACTAGCTCGATGACATCCCGCGAACTAATTTACTGTTGGTGATAGTCGACGGAAAATGATGTAGATATGTAACATCATATAACCTCTTGCTTAAAATCCTCCTGTAGCTGTCCCCTGATTTGGACTATCTGACATGCAGACAGATGGAGACCTTCTCCGGGCTCATCTTGGTGAGTTAAGCTCCGATACCATCCTTACCAGCTTCCTCGTTATTCTGTTATAACTGCTGGATAGAATCTTATCTTCTCCTAGCGTGGAGGCTGGTTTGTTCCCATCGTAAGCCGAGCTGACGTTGTCTTGGTCTTCTCCGCTTTTGTCCTCTTCATAATTCAGGTGGTCATCGTAGTGCTGCTTCCACATATCAATACCCTTACAATTTGACAAATTTGCTAAGAAGAACTTAGTGTGGCAGGCCATCCGGGGGCAAGCTGTACATAATGACAGGCACCATCAACGGCCATATATATAATGAAGAATTCCTCCAGAAGCGCCTGTTACCCTTCGTTCGGTCCCACGACGGCGACACTCTGTTTTGGCCACCATGTCATTACGGGAAACCGGTGATGAAGCGGTACGAAGCCAACGATGTTGTTTTTGTGACGAACGAGGCAAATCCGCCAAATTTGCCAGAACTTTGCCCAAACGTAAAGGTCTTCATTGGATGAAAGTGTGTACGAAAGATGACACCAGTGTTGAACAGGATTTGATGGATAGCGTTAAGTTCAAGGTGCGGGAGAGGAGGCTGAATAAACCAACTTTGTAAAAACATAGCTAATATGTGTTTTTTTATTCCCTGAGAGTTTCATGAATATCCGACTGAAATAAATTTTTGGTGATCAGTTTTTTCAATTGCATTTTTTTTCGAGTACAATCTTTAAGGACTTCATCGAAAATAAGTTATCCACATTTTTTTATCAAACACTTTACATCAAGTTCCGGACAAGTGCTTCATCACATTTTTTGGACGCCGTAGCCCATATTTGTTTTGAGCTTCTGAATATTTTCAGCTGCTTTACCAGTCTTTTTGAAGACCCTTTTTACAATCGCTCAATAGAATTCGATGGGCTGAAGTTAAGGCAATTTAGCTGATTGATTTCTTTCTCAACGAAATCTATACCCTTTTCCGGGACCCAATTGAAAGTTGTGTTGGCGTAATGCGACGTCGCTAAATCCGACCAAAACAGTGGAGGCGTACTATGCTTCTGATATGAAGGCCGCAACCTCTTCTGCAGACACTCAGATCGATTGATTTCCGCATTGATTGATCCGGTAGTGTAAAAAATAGGTGGACTTCATACCGCAGGAACATGGTTCAAAGCTCTTTCCCCATCTGGAAGGGGGGGGGGGGGGGGGAAGGAGTACGTCCATGAAAAAGAATCACAAATTTCTGCAAACTCTAGTACTAATCAAGCAAAAGGAACCACATTTGGCATGTGAAGATTTTTCGGCAGGATTTTTTTTCTAAGGTGGTTCGAGACCCCATCCCTCTGGAGGGAGGGGGGGGGCTCTCAAACAAATGAAACAGAAATTTGAACCAAACATGTGAATTATCCAGGCAACTAAAACACAAAATATGCATTTCTCGGATAAGAAGCATGTTCTGATAGAAGTTTGACCCCTTCTTCGTCGATAATGGGGGATGATTGCGTTACTCTCAGTGCAACATTATGCAATATTATGCAAGTTAATCAGAGGTTGTGCAAGGGAAAATTACATTCAAACTGACAGGATATGGCTTCCTTTGAAGATACATGTTTTGTCTATGAAATGCTTCTACGCAGAAACCAGATTGACCAGATTCATTCACACACAAAGACCATAAACGTGCAGGTTGCCATGTTTTTGTTGTTTTCACTACCTTATTGCACCATGGTAAACAACTAGTTCCAATACTACTCAAATCTGTACTCGGTGCTAGAGGTTAGCACTTCGCATTAAAACAAGTTCCATTCGTAAAGAAAAAGATCATTTTTTATTATTATTTCGTTAATGTATGAGGCTCAGACATGTGTAACACTTTGCGAAGCCGATATTCAAAATTGTTATTTACACTAATTTACTTTATGGTGTTAGTAAGTTGGGCACCAATAACTCGTGGTTGGCTCGAGGTTAATGGGTCACATTATCTTTTGGAAGGGACTAAGCAGGTAACTTATTTGAGTTAATAAATGTTTTCATCAGTGGCGTCTCGTCCATATGTGCACCTCGTGCACTGCACAGTCTAAAATTGTATATTTCATGTACTTTCAAAATCATCGATTTAATACTCCGTTAACACACGCAAACTGGGCATTTGAAATGGTGCACCAGATCCTGTATATACCACACGTGGATCGTTTGTAGATGTTTTTTTTTTTTCCTATAACTTGATTGCCGATGAGATAGTGTCTGTTTTGTGCACTTTGTGGTCTGCACAGAATAGTTTTACTCACTGGCTAGTTGCAATTTTATTCTGTTGTTTCGTGACATTGACAAGGTACTTTTTGTGGCATATAACAAGAGACTCGGCAAAGGAGGAACTATGGAGCAAGATATTGTTGTCAAAATTGACGTCCGGGTCCGAAAGAAAGTGCACAACCGGTTAATTTTCTCACGAGACGCCACTGGTTTTCATGGCTTACTTTACCATCAAGTTCTCAGTTTTAAAAAAAACCCTTTCAGGAGCTAGGCGCAGATGGCCAATCAATATCTTGCTGGGCACCTTTCCAAAAAAAGTATTGGGTTCAACAAAAGTCAAGCAAACTCAGAATAAACTCAAATAACTGATGAATTATGAATTTTTTAAATCTGTTGTATCATAAACTAGGAATATTTGTCTTAGAAATTTCTTAGAAAATGTATAAAACTCTAATGCACGAGTTTAAAGTTTTGAGTTTTTTATTCCTATGCCATCAACATTTGCACAATCTAACATTTTACGTTCGCTAATATCCACTAGGATTGAAGTCGATTTCTGGTAGGCAGCAAACGATTTGACTGTTGACTTACGTCGTTTGACAATGAACCGATAAGATTTTATGGATTCTCTGTCAAACGGCCTAAGCCAAACGTCAAATCACTTGCTCCCTACCAGAAACCGAGCTCAACCGAGACGGCCATTTCTAAAGTCCTCGTGTTCTCTCCGCGACGAATTTTGTATGAGAAAAAAAATTAAGCCTGACTCGCGTCGCGAGAAAACAAGAGTGTTCGGGGGAGAGAAAATCTATATAAATAAAAATGAATTGGTGTTTCATAAGTCAAGATTTATCTCGATAACGGATGAACGGTTATACTTTCTGCGCTCGATTTGTCTTGGGGTTCACTGGGTTTATATGTATAGAAATATAAAAATTGTTTTGAAATAACAGGAAAATTTTAAAAATGATAAGAAACGATGGAAAATCAAGCCACGTGCGTCGCGGATGTCGTCCGCTGGTTTTATGAATTTTTGATGTTTTGCTTTGGTTAAAGCCCAAAAAGTCTCGATTGGCCGTGCCTCCGGGCAGTTCGGCGGATTCCTGTCTTTCGGTACGAAACATACATTTTGGCTTTTGTACCATTCTAAAGTGTCCTTTACGTAATGACATGACATGGTTTCACGGACGCGACCTGTTTTGGGTTCCTTTTGGGTTTTTTCTTTGGCACGCATGGCGTTACTCCACGAGGTCCCTAGTATTTTCACAACATCCCGAACGGAAGTCGCTGGTTTTCTCTTGTAGGCATCCCTGATTTTTCATCGATATCCGGACTAACAGGACCGGATTTTCGACCACTCTTCGGCGCATCTTCAAACGTACTCTGTTCTCTATATTTTTGAATCGCAGATCGTACCGCTCCGACACTTGCACCCTCTTCCTTGGCCATTTTTCTCAAGGAGAGTCCGCTCACAGTGCACCATTTGTGCACGATACTTTTTCGTTGTTCCGGAGTAAGACCGCGCATTTTAATAGGTAACACAAAACTGAGCACTTTTTTGATCCTATGTCATTCAGAAATGTGCAAACAAAAGGACGCAGCTAAAACATGTTGAAATATTTCATTATATTCAAAGTGACCGTTAAAATAAGGTGTGCTTATACTTTCTGGAACAGTCTTTAATAGAAGCAACAACAAAATTCATTAAAGTTGAAAACATTCAATATTGCATGTATATTTATAAAAATAAATGACTCAATGGGATGATTAATACAGTTTTTAGTATCTTTTCTCGACTTGTATGTATGGCCAGATCGCCTAATTTTGTTAACTACTGTACAATAGGTACAAGTGATTTTTTTAAACTTTTTAAAATCAGCGGTGCGAAAATAGTGACTTCAGTGATCATTTTCCGAAAAATAGTGACTTTAGTGACTTTTGGATGCAAGTAGTGACTTTTTAGCGACTTGACTCAAAATAGTGACCAAGTCACTAAAAAGTAACCTGCTACCAGCCCTGAATAACAGTTCTTTCCAAAAATACAATACAGGGTCGAATCCTATGTCAGAAACATTTTAAAATGCTGGACAATTCCACGTGGTTGCGCTTTTTTTTTAAATTACATTTCAAGTCTTTCAGTTATTAGAGCAAGCACCAGAGAAACGTTTCTTTTTAGTTTGTAACAAAATATTCGTAGTTCTTTGTACTGTTTTCGTACAATGTACGAATGTTCTTTCTGTGTCAACAAATGATTCGTACTTTTGCCATTTATTACGAAGGAAGCTTCATAAAAAGTAACGCTCAGTTTGGTTGCAGAAAACAACGAATAGATTTGTTAGTCCTACCTTCAATTTCGTAATATAAAATAATATTAATTTTCAGTGCTGGCATCTATTCATCCTAATAAGGGCCTGTTCATATACCACGTAGACTTATTTTTGAACATCTCAACCCCCCCCCCCCTTCGTAGACTTTTCTCCATACATTTTTTTTTATTTTTGTATGGAGCGTAGATTTTTGCCAACCCCCCCTCTCCCTCCCCCCCAGAAAAGTGTACGTGGTTTATGAATAGCCCCTAATTCCGAACCGCGTTCTAGTAAACTTCTGGCGCCATCTACCTTCGAACTCAACATATCAGTCTCTAACTGGATTAAGCATCCAGTACAGTGTTCTAATTGGCAATCCGTAGTAGGACGCGAGTGAATTACCACCCGCTTCCGTCTGGGCGTTCAAGACTGTCACTTAGTCCTCGTCCTCCCCGCACCCCGCCGAAAAGTTTAATGATCACATTAATTGCTTCGATGAAAACTCCTTTTCTGCTAGGAAAAACTTGCCCCAACATGATTACCGGTACTCCGGGTGGGGAAAACTCGACTCTCTGTGTGGTATCGAATCCCGAAGAAGCAACTGCATCATCGACAGACGGGCTCTGTCGGGGAAAATAGTTTGATCAACTAATTAACCGCCTCTTCTGCTCTTTTCCATCCAAGTGCAAGGTTAAGAAGCCACATTTTAATTAGCCGACGGAAAAGTTTGACCGATACTGTCGAAACAAAAATGGCACTCGAATCGTGAATGAACCTCGCGCCACTTTTCCGGGCCCATAATTGCCCGTTTTGGTTTCACTTTCGAGTCTTCTTTGATTAATTTTGATAGTTGGTCAGCTTGTTTTCCACGGCCCATGGATTCACGAATTTCGCAATCGCCATTTTTGCTGCGGTTTATTCGTGTTTTATTAGTTCATTGTTTGCTAAGCGGGGTTTGTTTCCATTTTAAAAATGCAACATTTCATCACTGCATCCGTTGCACTATTTACATTCATTAAGCGCGTCTCATCTGTTCTGAAACGTTAATTGTTTTAATTCAATCTGTACCCCCGGCCCAGGTCGGTTGGATGAGGGCGGGGGTTCGGTACCGAAGCCGCCTATTAATTAGCACTGTGTGACACATCCATCAGCTGGCAGTTCGCATTTCGCGAATCTCACGCTTCTAATTTGCTGCGAGACACTGACAGACAGGTTGCGCTCTGCTGTCACAAACTTTGTAGCTCCTTTCCGGGAAAGTGAACACTGTGACCTAGAAATTTCCACACAGAAAATCCGCCACTTGGCAGGGGTTAAAAGATAACAACCCAATTTCGCCCCACCCCCTTTTATCCCGGCTGCATTTATGCAGCAACAAAGATATGTGCATATTTTAAGAGCTCGCTCACCGCACACACAGCGGCTATTCTCCGACGTCGTCATAGAATGCCATCCCAACCGGAACGCCGTTCTGCGGAATGAGGGAGAGAAAAAAAAAGAAAATCCCACGTCGACGATGCTAATGATGGAAATTCGTTTTTGCTGTTTCTCGGCGCTGGAATTCCACCTGCCCACCCGCGCTAATCCGGAAAACGTCAAATGGGATTTGAACAGGCTCATCCTCATGGCCTACCCCGAACGGGGGAAAAAGTGGACTCTTGAGTGCTCATTGCAATCGCAGCAAAGCAACCGACGACAACGTCGGTGGTGAAAAAGTGGAAATGAATAATGCTCATTCGCAGCAATGTAGCAACCCTTTCCTTCCTTACCGAGAAGGAATGTGCAACAAATGGCGAAATGTGAGCGAAACCGTTTTTTTTTTCGCTTCTTTCTCCGTGAGACGCTTCCCCACAAAAGGGCACCGGAGACCAACATTTACATATGGAAATTAATGGATGGTGTGATGAGCTTTCGCTTTTTCCACTCCGGTGAATTACGGTAACTGTTACGCGGGTGTTCCGCCGTCGAACACGGACGCTGACAGCGACTCAAAGTTGAGTTGAATTCCATCTTCAAGACCATTTACAGAACGGTCGTTTTCTTTTCCCCGAGATTTCCAATTGAAACAATTCATAATCGTGAAAATTTCCCAGCAATCTCTGAAACTACATCCTTTTATAGCTCATACTTGAAAGACCCCACAGAGCAGAGCACACATTCGCATAATGTCGGTTTCAATTTTATGGAAATTGAAGCGTAAATATTAAATATTATTACATGGGAAGCATAATTTGCGCTCACATACTATGGAAAGCTCACGCTCGGGAAATAAGTGCTTCGGGGACGCACAGCTAAACTGCTATCCTTCTACGATCCCGAAACACACACACACACAGTAGGCGATGCTCCGATAAACCCTCGTATAGGTAATAGAAGAACGTTATGTAGAAAATCAGATTCCCTGCTCGAAGAGAAGCGAGCAGATTGTTTGGTGATGTGATAATGGCACTGATGATAGTGTCCCGATAAAGTGTGAGCCTTGCCCTTGTCCCTGTTCCCACCCCGTTTGCCTGTTTTGAAAGTAATGCCTCCATTGCCAATCCGGAGCCAAGGACGGGGAAAACTTGCGGCGTTGGGAGCTGCCACCGGCGAGATAATCCTCTGTGAATTGCCACCGCTTGTTAGTATCCTACCCTTGTCACCGGCTGTTCAGTAATCGTTTGTTGGCATCGTGGATGGATTTGGTGGCGGGGATTTTGCGAATTTTAATGTGCGCGGTGATCAGGGAGCGTGGACTTTTTTTGTGAATTTGGATCAAGCTTATAAGATGAAGATACAATAGATTTTGGAAGATTTTTGCCGGAACCTTTGCCAACTTTCCAAGAACTATTTGAAGAAAACTCCATTTATATTTGGGACATTGCATTTTAAAATGACGAGAGCTTTTGGGTGCTCTAATTGCGTACTCGGCGAAGGAACGGTGTTACTAAGACGGAGGAGACGTTTCGAGTCCTGGTTGTCATTATTAGGTTAACATCTATACAGATAACACCGAATTAACAATTTCACATCACAACACTCGATTCGCGGCTGCATCTTCGGCTGCGCCCCTTAACTCTCCAGATCGTTAAGTACCTGGTCTGCCCATCTAGCACACTGCACTCCACGCTTTCTAGTACCAGCCGGATTTGATGCGCCCACCATCTTTGCAGGGTTGGCATTCCGGCATTCTCGCAATAGGCCCAGCCCATCGTATCATTCCAGCTTTTGCCACCTTCAGAATAGCTGGTTCTTTTCGAGCATGGTCCAAATCGCATGTCCATAGAGAACAACGCGTTTGTACGTGGTATATTTGGTGCGGAGGGGAATCTCTTTTGACATCAGTATCTTCTGGAGCGCGACTTCCACTGATGATGCCCCTTCGTATTTCACGTCCAACGTTGTTGACTGCTGTTAGCAAAGGTCCACGGAAGACAAATTCATCCAGCATCTCAAAAATATCTCCACCTATCGTCACACTGCTACCTAGGCGAGCCCTGTCACGCTTGCTACCACCTTACAGCATGTACTTTGTTTTCGGCGCATTCATCACCAATCCGACTTTTCTTGCTTCACGTTTCTGCGCTTCTGTACAGTTCTGCCACCGTTACAAGTGTTCGGCCGACAATGTCCAAATTGTCTGGACCTCGTATAAATCGTACCCCGGCTGTTAAACCCGACTCGTCGCATGACGCCTTCTACTTAGGGCGGTACATCGCCCATCGCTGCTCTTATCATTCGTGTGAGCTTCCCGTAGCTCTATGCAGTCGATACTGACGTACTCCGCTTTAAAATCGATGAACAGGTGCTGCGTAGGGACCTGGAGTTCACGGCATTTCTGGAGGATTTGTCGTAAGGTATAGATCTGGTCCGTTGACAAAGCCGGCTTGATAACTTTCCACGAACTGAAGTTTTAACCCAAGACCACTGATAAACAGGTGTTCACTTTCTTCAATGAACAGTCCTTATTCATGTTGAGGGTGTTACAAGTCAGCCTTGACATAAACTTCGTAATTCTTCTTTTTCTTGTTTTTCTAAAGTGAGCCGCATCTTCCTGGCAGCTCTAGCGTAGGGCAAGCTGCGACGACTATATGCCCATGAAACGTTCGCTGGTCCGGTAAGTTCGGAGCATTCTGCTTAAGCCTTCTATGGGTCTAATTTGGCTGTTCTGATGAATCTGATTACTTCTTTAAAAATTGCTTCGTCGCGGGTTTTGAAGAGATCCTAGAGTGTAGCAAATTTAGTGTCAAAAGAGAACTGCGCCCGCAGTAGGTTTTTTTTAACTTGTTAATTTATTTGGGAGGCTCAATTGCGTTAGGCCTACGGAGCCCATAATTCATTGATTTTTGTATAAATTAAGTCATACCGCTATACGTTATAGGATAAGTAGGACTTGGGCCGCTTACTCGCGGTTTACCCGAGGTTAAAAGAGGTGACATTTTGCACCCACGAGGTTAATCCGATAGAGGTGTGCATCTAACTGGTAATGGTTGGACATAAGTCTACTCATCACACGGATGAAATCACGGGTAACGTGCAGGTCCTTAAACCACGCCCTCGATGAAACAATAGGAATGATGGAATGCAACAGCCGTCCAAGATTTCCGGTGTCCCAATCGGTTTGCCAACTCGATAGGGTACTCTGACGTACTAAATGGTAAAATTCATCGTATGAAATTTGTCTATCACACAAATCGCCTTCCTGAGCACCCACCTTTGCGAGCGAGTCCGCGTTCTTATTGTTTGGGATTGAGCAATGTGAAGGGACCCATACAAGGGTCATCAAATATGATCTTTCGACCAGCACCCTAATCCCTTAGTTTTGAAAGGTAATAAGATGAGTGTTTACTAGGTTTCATCGACCGAAGGGCCTCAATCGAACTGAGGCTGTCCGAGAAAAAGAAGTAGTGGTCTGCGGGCATGTTGGAAATCATCCCCAAAGCGAAGTTGATTGCTGCCAGCTCAGCAACATCAACAGAACAGGGTTCCTGAAGTTTGTGGAAGGCGCTAGAGTTTTCATTGAAGACACCGAAGCCAGTGGATCCATTGAGGCGAGACCCATCAGTGAAAAACCTTTTTTCAGCAATGAGGTGTTGGTACTTTTCAGTAAAAATACGCGGAAACCCAGAGTACGTTCAAGCGCGGACAATGAAGAATCAAATGCTTCGATGTTTCAGGCCAGTATTTTGAATAATCGTGTTATATCGCTTTCTTTAATTTCGATGTTTTTGATCCACAACGCCTGGTAGAATTCTAGTTGTGCGTTGTAGAAGTTCTCTCCTCTTTCTTCTGAATATGATTGATACCACCGATGTGTTCTTCTTTGTAACATTGCCTTCGCGTTTGGGAAGGCATCCTTCAGGTGAATCTGCTGCGATCAGCATGATGCATGATGACTTTGAATGGGTATATATGACGTAATTTTGAAGTTTCTCCTGCTCGATTATGATAACTCGGCAGACGTTACACTCGTCTCTCTTGTGAGCTTGTAACAGACCCTTTTTTGTGTGTTCTCGGCAAATATACGTATTCCGCAACTGGTCCTTTCTTTGGAGGCGTCTGTGTAAATCCTAGCTTTTCCTTTATTTTGCCCATTAATTACGAATAGCGCCATCTACTTGAGCTTCACGGGATCGTTGTTCTTTTTTGCTGTTTGCGGGTCTTCCAAAGCCGGGTAGAAAGATACATCTATGGTCGCCAAGCTAGTCAACGGGCTGATTACTTCAAATAAATCTTTATTGGTATGTGAAAACATCCCATTTTTTCTGAGTCTTAGGGCAAAGTAGTGTTTCTAAGGTGATTAGCCATCACGTCGTTTCTGGTGAAATGCCGGACGATTTCTCGAGTGGTGACGTGAGCTCGTGTCGAAATTCCAAGGGTTCATGACCACTCAATGATGCCAGAGCGTTAAGGGGTGCACTTTTCGTTGCTCCTGTGATTTTCCGCAAACTTTGGTTGTTGACCATCGAAATGATACGTCGATTTGAGGGCTCTGCCAATTGAGCAACCGTATTCGATTATGCTCCTACATAGTGCTATGCATATTCGTGCAATCGTATCGGGGTGAGTACCACTTTTTGCACCACTCAGAATTTTGATCATGTTCACTCGTTGCTGGATCTTTCGCCTTACTTCTCGAACGTGCGCACCAAAGCTTATGTTTTTGAGTTATTTAATCGTTTTATTTAGTAATTCCTCTTTAGTTTTCCCGACAAAATTGTTGGAGTAGATCTTACGCTTCAGGTTGGCCCAGAAATTCTCGATGGGACGCAGCTGGAGGACGTTGGGCGGGCTCGCCGACTTGGGTACCACATCGATATTCAGCCGCTCCATCTCCTCCAACGATCGCTTCGAGTAGTGGGCCGACGCTAGATCTGGCCAGAACTCCGCGTCTTCGCCCTTATGGTATTTCTTGATGAAAGACGCAACTTCCGCCAGGCATTTCGTACTATAAATTTCCCCGTTCACGGCCAGTCCGGAGCGAAAGAAGAGCGGCTTTGACATCCCCTTTTCGCTGATTGTCAGCCACAGCAGCACCTTCTTGGAGAACTTGGTGTGTGACATGAACTTCACTTTGGAGGTCACTTCTTTCGTGGGGGAAGTAATATACGAAGTGCCCTGCCAGTCGTTGCCATCCAGGGTGAGATAGGTCTCGTCGTCCATCACCACCTCCACGTCGCGATTCACCGGGAAAATCGAGTTGACCATCTTATTCAGCCGGTGCCGCTGCGTCATTGCCTGCAGCTCCGAAACCAGTGGACGTGACTTCCGCTTCCTGACATGTATGTTCATGTTCGCCATGTACTTTTTGGCCGGTTGAGGTCTGGTCAAGAGCACGCAGCGATGTAGCCACTTTTCCCTCTCCCACTTCAGCATCCTTTGGAGCTTCTTGTCGCTCAGGGTCGCCGTCCGGAACTGGGCTTTCTTTCGATGCTCTGATTGTTGTCTAATAGTGTCAAGATTTTGAAGATGTCGGAACGGGAGTAGCCGGCGTCCACAAAGTGCCGCACGATGTCCGTTTTCGGCGGGGTGCCGTTCCTTGAACGCGCATACTTCTGAACGGATTTGCTTCACTGTTTTTGCCATCACGGTTAGAGTTCGACTGATAGAGCTGCCAAATTTTATCTGCTGACTTCTGGGTTACTATGATTGATGTTGCATGGGTAGTTTCGACAGTGAGAGTGAAGGTAAACCCATGAAAAATCGGCAATTTTTGTCCATTTTTTTTTAATACAAACGTTAGAGTCTGTTGTAAGTACAATCGAATCAGATTCAGTCCTCTTAGCTCTTGCTTTAAATGCGGTCTCTTTAGAGAAACAATCGGTAAAGCGATGTAAAATTTATTCTATAAGCGAAATCATTTCCTGAAATAAACAAAAAAAAAGTTTTATTTTAAAGCATCAATTGGAATGCTTTCGTAACAATGTGGGGCCACTTTTTTTGACTGACAAATGTACTAAAAAGGGTCAGGTCAGATTTGTATAAGCACCGTGCCAAATGAGATGACGTGTGGCAACGTTGCAAATGAGCTAGCATAGTTGTACGAGGCGGGAAGATAACTACGGATGGGTAGCATAATACTGAGTAAATTTTGCAGATGATTAGACGTCATTCCATTTTAAAACCTCAATTCATTTCATCTTCTTAGCTTTGAGAGCCATCGTAGACTTTTATAAACAAGTACTTTTAGTTTATGATACCACAATCATTCAATTATAATGATGTAGAAGGAGATGTTCGCTCATCACCATGACTCACTAAGAGTGGACGGTAATGTTTGCTAGAATGAAAGACATGAAGAGGAAGAGTTGAAAGTTCCCTCAGTGTACGGTAGGTTGGAAATAGAATAGCAGTATGGAAAATTGAGCGAAAGGACATGGGTAAAGTAGTACTCGAACCAAGGACGTTACCTTTGCCTAACATCCCACTGCGGGGTAGGTCGAGGCACGGACGAATCCGCCACTACTCATGTACTACTGATAGCTTTGTGATAGTTTCTAGCGGTAGTTTGTGTGCACTCTGTTTTTGATGCGCACATGGGAGAGGAACTCTCTCCTTTTTGGGTTTGTTTTGATTCGCAACGTCGGAACAAGTCAAAAATTACCAACAAAAATAAAGTTTGATATGTGGTTGAAATTACATATTTAAATTTTCCCCTTCCGGTTGCAAATATTGAGCCAAAAATGAGTGAATCTTCTTTAAGCTTTAGAGATAGCAGTTCTAATGTGTTTATGGTCGCATAGGAATACATCTTTGAATTAAGTCATCACTTTAAAAAAAAGTGAAAGTGATCTTTGAGTTCACAGTGACTATGTGGATGAATTCGACTTTTGCCGTATGATTTTAAAATGATTAAAAATATAATCTAAGCGCTGTTTTTTTGTAGACTGAGCTTGTTATTATATTATATTACGATTTACGATATATTACGATTATATTTGGTAATCTTCTTTAATCAAAAAACAATGCTATGATAGTACGCCATCTTCTATTTGAATTTCTCTTGAGTATTGATGCTATAAAATACATATTTGGAATTTTCTTTTCAAAGCAAAACCAAAAATCCCACATCGTACACACCGTACCCCACATTTAACTCGTCCAACTATCTCCATCCGTCACACACAAAACATAACATCCATAATCTTCACCCATTTCACATTGAAACATATATGTAGCTACATTCGATTCCATTCCTCGCATTCCTCCACGCGAAACATCCACCGACCAACTCTCATTGTTCCGACAAGCTCGTTAACTGATTCGTTTTTCCATCTCTCGGTTTTCTGTTTTTCCAGATTTTATCTCGCCCGTCCAGCCCTCGCCCAGCAGCCAGCAGCCAGATAAAGGGAGGGAAAAGCATGCGGACCGCCCGCTGCACCGTGCCACTGCCGTTCTAGATTATCATAAAGACCCAACCAAGCGTAACCGCGCGTAGAGATTTATCATCAGTCCCTGTAATAACAACGCAAGCAACAACCGCTGTTTACCATGGCGCTGCAGATGTTCCCATTACTAGTGGCGTTACTTACGCACAATTTGGCAAGTTCATTTCCGCAGCAACACTACACCGACTATGTGCTCGGAGGCGAGCTGGTCAGCGGAGGCACGGGAATCGGAGCCAGTGGAACGGGAGGCACTGCCGGTGGGGCTGGGACCGGCGCCGGTGAACAGCGTTTCACTTGTCCCGAACCGACGACCACCACCAGTGATTGCAGCTGCATGTATGCCAGCTCCGATTACGAGATTCAATGTCCCGTGATAAATCCGGAAATTACGGTGAAAATAAAACCTGGCATCTACGCACAGATTCAGTGCTACGAAAAGCAGGAATTTAGCGAGCTGCCAACTTTGAACGTCGGCAACACAACGCAGGTCAAAATCATCCACTGCCCGCTGCCACAGAGGCAGTCCATTAGGCAGTTTGTCAATTTTCTAGGCGTTAAACATGTCAAAGATTTCTGGTATCAAAACTATGGCAAGGACCTCGGAGTCCGACTGGTGCGACAGCACTTTGAAGGTATGCATGACTTAGAAAAGCTATTCTTAAGCTCCGGGATCGAGGATATCCAGCCGGACCTATTTGCCGATCTACCAAATCTGAAGTGGCTCATTCTACGCAGTAATCACGTTAAATTGCTCCATAACGTCTTCGATAACCTAACGAATTTGGTTATCCTAGAGCTCGGTGCCAATCAGATCACCGAACTGGAACCAGGCCTGTTCAAAAACCAACGAAAGTTACGTCACTTGAATCTTTGGCGCAACCAGCTGCGTAACATCACCAAAGAATCATTCCGCGGAGCGGAGACTCTCCAAGAACTAGACCTCTCCGTCAACGCGATTGAAACGCTCAATTCCGACGTGTTCACTCTGCTGCCGGATCTCACCGTCCTGAACCTCGGTTTCAATCGGTTCACCGAACTCCCGGAACTTCTTCTGTCCGAGAACCGAAAGCTGAAAGAATTCAAGTTCATCAACAATCAAGCTCCACTGCAAACTCTACCAGAGGCATTCTTGGGAAACCTTTCCCAACTCAAGACGGTCATCTTAAACCGCTGCAGCTTCACCCACCTACCCGCTTCGGTATTTCGCGGATCTAGCGAAATCACTCACATGGATCTGAGCTACAATCAGATCGGTTCCCTACCGGAACTACTCCTCCGAGATCAACTACGTCTCCAGGACCTGAATCTCGCCTACAACGAATTGGAAGCACTTCCGGAACGACTGCTTGAAAACACCCGCGAATTGCTTACCCTGCGACTGTCCTCATCAATCGACTCTACAATCTTTCAGCGTAAGTAAACCTCAACCATCGTCAATCAATTCCCATTACTGATCTTCCAACCTTCTCCAACAGCAACATCTTCGCTTCCTGGATAAACCAACTGAGCTGCATCTGAACGACAACTTCCTACACGCCATCAGACCGATTCACCTTCAGCAGCACCAAAGCGCTCGAGAAGCTCTACATGCAAAACAACCACCTATCGTTCCACGACTTCAGCTTCGTCCTCCAGGAACAGGACATCGGCGACACGGACGGTACTCCCTTCCAGTACCTGAACAACCTACGCATCCTGAACCTGCGCAACAACAGCATCACCACCATCTTCCGCGACTGGAACTACAACACCCCTGCAGCTCCGCGAACTGGACCTCCAGCTACAGCAACATCTCCACCCTGTCTTACCTCAGCCTACAGTTCGTCTCGCAGGACGTTCGCGTTAACCTGACGCACAACCGCATCTCCGAGATCGATCTCAAAGACATGGAACCCATCATCACCTCCCAGCGGCAGCAACAAGACGACAGCAAAATCTACGTATACGTCAACGATAACCCCTTGAACTGCAACTGCGCCGTATTTTCCTTCGTGCAGCACTCCTGAACGAACTGGACAAGGTAGGTCTACCGACGGATTCAGTTCGTAGCCGACGAACTACGGTGTTCGGATCCACAGGATCTGCGCGACATCCGTGTATCCAAATTGCAAACCAAAGATCTGTCTCTGTCAGCTGGATCAACCCGGTACGGAGATCAAACGCTGCCCAGTCAACTGCAGCTGCAACGTTCGACCTCTTTGACCGCGGAGTCATCGTTAACTGCACTCAGTAAAGGACTGACAGAAATCCACCGCTACCACAACCCACCATGTTCGGATACAACTTCATTGAACTGCACGGAGGACAACAACATAACACAACTGCCGACGGCGAATTTGACGGGATACGGTAGGGTGGCGGAGTTATACGCTAAAGAACAATGCGATTGCCGATGCTCCTGCCGGAGAACTTGCCTAGTAATCTACGGATTCTGGACTTAACGCAAACAAGTTGACCATGCTCAATCAGTCAGTCGTAGAAGCATTGAACGGAAGCAAGGTTCTGGAAAAATATGCAGTTGTCCGAAACCGGTGGCGCAGTGATTGATAGTTCTGCGCAGTTTTTGAACTTTATCCAACGCAATCACAAGAGAATCGAAGACATGGGACAGGTTACTTGCGAGAACGGTGAGAAGCTCGAATCCATTACGGTGAGTGACCTGTGCAGTGAGAGTATGACCACGGTCATAGCGGTCAGTGTGATTTTGTCGATCATGGGCCTGCTGATAGGACTGTTCACGGTGCTGTACTTTGCCTACAATATGGAGATTAAAGTGTGGCTGTTCACGCACAACATGTGTCTCTGCGTGGTCTCCGAGGAGGAATTGGACAAGTGATAAGCTGTACGATGCGTTCATTTCCTACTCGCACAAGGATGAGGAATTTATCACGGAACACTTGAGTGCCGACGCTGGAGAAGGAACCGATGAACTTCAAAACCTGCTGGCACGTGCGCGATTGGATGCCCGGAGAGCTGATTCCGACACAGGTGAGATTTTTCTTTGATCAACTTAGAAGATTGTTTGAGTAACACATTTTTCATTTTACAGATCGCCAACCGTAGAAGACTCTCGGCGGACGATTGTGGTCTCATCAATCCAACTCTCTCGAATCGGTTTGGGGTCGTATGGAATCTCCGTACGGCACATCTCAACTCAATGGAAGAGAAGCGAACACGGGTGATCATCGTCATCTACGGAGACATCGGCAACATCGACGACCTAGATTCGGAGTTGCAGGCCTATCTCAAAATGAACACCTACGTCCAAGTGGGGAGACCAATTGGTTCTGGGACAAACTACGATACGCTATGCCTCATCCACCGACGGTGAAAGGTCTCAAGGGTAGTCTAATCAAGAACCACCTGAAAAGTTCCGTTGACGAGTAAGCTGGAGTTGATCAAACCGGTTCCGGTTACTCCGCCACCTCTGACGACTCCTCCGGCCGAAATGAATGGAAACTTGTCGCCTCCGTTTACCATGCGCATCCAACGGCAAGGTCGTCAACGGTACTAGTTACCACGTAGAATGGGCACCTGGTGAATGGCCACATCAATGGTCACGTGAACGGAGCATTCGTTATCAACAGCAATGCCAAACAGAGTGACGTGCGAGGTATTGCTCAACGGGCAGCGACTACCAAAAAGCCTCAGAACAACCAGACTGAACATTGACCCTTGAGATTAAGGCAATCACATCAGATTAACCGAGAGTATATCAACCCATTAAATTGTGATAAAAGACAAAATATCAAAGAACCGAAGGCGAACAGAATAACGAAATAACTCAAAAACCAGCAACGATGAAATAGGCACAAGTTTGTCTTTTCGAAGCGATCTCTAAAATTATTGAATCTGAACCGGCACCAGATATCTTACGAAATACAAGGAGCTTCTGAGGAATAGGAATCGAACCGATCATAAAATAGCCTTCTATGTACATACGAGAGACTTATTTAAATCTTAACGGAAACCTCGAATAGGCAATCTTCATTGTAAACAAAACCTATATAGGGTTGTTTTTTCTAGTAATATTTTTAATCTCTAAGCGAAGAGTATTTTCCTTCTTTACAAACTGGCGTTAAGAAAAATCGGAATTTGTTGTTTTATGTGTCGTTTGTGATTTTCTTATTTGTGTATCTTTTAACTAGTGTAAAGCTCGACGTCGTCCTTTTTCGGCTCGGAGATTCGTTTCTCATATTTTAAGTTGAAGTAATATAAGTGTAAAGGCGTATATTTACCTTTTTTCCTGTACACAACCACGCTCGATCGCTAAAGCAACAAAGAATTAGCCTGTAAGTAGTTTGCGTTTGACACAAGTATCGATCTAGCCCAAAAAAACGTAAGATGAAGAATTTAGTAGCAATATTAGAACGAGAAGGATTTATCAAGATCTACAACTGAACAGTATGCAAAAGGACTATCGATAGAATAAACCTGTAAATTTTTAATAATCAAAGAAGTATTTTTCTGAGCCAAGTCAGATATCACAAACAGTTTTTCAATAATCCAACTAACCATCTCTAGAAATTCTTAAGCCACATGCGTAAAACTCAAAATCAGAACAACAAGCGAATTACTAAATCATACAAAAATGATTTGAAATCTCCCTCATCTACCAAGGTCTGTATCCACAATTAATCATATTATCTTCAAACCGAAACGCATTCTTTGGATCGTATCAATTGTAGTTGTTTATTTTAGATNCAACAGTTATCCAAGTCATCATATAGTTATTGGGTATTTTTGATCAAATCATCCTCCTCTTAAAATTGGCTCAAAACTTCTTGATTGGGCGGAGCTAGGGCACGTTAGGAGGTTTGACATGCTTGGGCCCAACCACTGCATTTCCTCCAGCGCCTGTTTCGAGTGGTGGGCCGACGCTGGATCCGGCCAAAACACCACGTCGTCATCCATAATTACCACCACGTTCCGCTTCCACGGGAAGATCTCTTTGACGAAAATCTTCAGCCGTTGTTTCTGGGTTTCCGCTTGGTTCTCCGACACGGCTGGCTTAGAGTTACGCTTCCACGTGTGGATATCCATTTTGGCCAAATTCCCAAATACCCAAATACCCCATGCCCAAATACTTCTTGACCGTTTGGTTAGTCGCACCGACCTCTCGGCCCAACGCAGGGAAAGAAGTGGCCAACTTAGCTCCCGATAACCGTTCGAGCTTCTGTTGAATCCTCCGGTTGCTTAAATCGGTCGGAAGGCCGGGACCAGGCTTCCA
Source organism: Aedes japonicus (assembly GCA_034211315.2). NCBI lineage: Eukaryota > Metazoa > Arthropoda > Insecta > Diptera > Culicidae > Aedes > Aedes japonicus. Next base: position 29,709 of record JASCZW010012230.1, read on the forward strand.
CTCGACGGACTCTTACTTCTTCGGAAGTGCTAGAATATTGTATATTGACACGATGTGGGCCACGATGGCCGACTTTTTTAGGTCCAGGTGGAGCAGGCGATACGAACAAACCATAGATCGAAGTTGTTTCACTGTTCTCGCCGTAAACTCTGCCGTGAACAAACTTAGGGAGCTGTCGAATTTTCACAGTATATAGGTAACTAGTATCTCGAGCAAGAACGAATAACTTGATAACTGTAATCGCATGTAGAATCGGAACATTTAGTCGCTTTTTGTTAATGCACGCTATACAGACTCTTCAGATAGCGCGCTGGCCGTCTTTGCCCAAAATCTGTCGGAAGTGTCGGATATCTTTGATTCCTTGTGCCTCACCAGAATATTTCCGCTTCATCAGAGCCGAATATCTCTCGATTGAACGTAAACCTGGACAATTAGGCGGACTTACGGTTTTTTTTTGTACAATATTTACTAGATTTGCTTCGTACCACTCCATCACAGTTTAAACATAATGGCATGATGTCAAACCGGGCCAGAATATAGGTTTTTCTTTGTAGTTTTTGAAGAAGGGTAGCAGGCACTATTTCTGGTTAATCTTGTTGTTGATAGTGCCTGTTGTGACGGAAGACTTATCCTTTCCGCCACACGTGCAAATTACTAGCCAAACAAGGTATTTTTAGGGATATTTCAACGCCTTCTTCGCTGTAGCATTCCTGACCATAACAGAATAGAAAACCAACCCTGGAAGCTGCTTGAAATCCTCAAGGACATAAGTTGCAGCGTCCATAACAACGCATGAAAACTTCGTCAAATATTCGCAGTACAAACGTCGAGCTCGTGATTTTGCTGTCAAGTTCTATTTGTTAGCTTCAATTTAGAACTGTTTTTACTTTATACAACTTCAACCCTAAACGCTGTTTTGAATTTTTTCTTCGTTTTTTACAATTCCTCTCGACCGTCAAACATTCCGAAAATGATTTGAGCACACCGTGAACAGTGGATTTAGGGAAACCAGTTTTTTTTGCAAGTTCCCGTATTGCCTAGTCGGAATTTTCGGACAAAATCCGTTAGCCCCTGCTTTCAATTAGTCGTCATTTTGAAACTAAACATGAAACGTAAACACCAACCATAGTATTTTTAATCAAAGCTATACCCCGCGATTTTTTTCAATCCAACGCGCAATATTTCAAAAGTTACAGTGCTTTGAAGGTGTGCGTTTTAATGTGGATACAGACTTTAGACCTAAGACCTTGATTTATGAATGGCCCCTTAACACGTACGTCCCCAACCTCTCTGGGACAGAAAATTTGCAATTAAAAATTGATGATGCTCCATCGTTAGCCATCGGATTTTGATGCGGTTTTTTGCACTAGCTATTCCGAAAATTTCCGTAGTTTCGGAATCCAAACTGGGAGTACTTGGGTAAGTACCTGTCCAGGGATGGTTGACAACATATTTTTAGATGCGAAAAATGGCTTGCGACATATCAAACTTCATGATTTTTCAAAACATGGTCATGAAAAGCCGTTTTGAAGATTTTTGACCATACCGGGACACCCTGCGGGATCCGAGTTCCTCCGGAAAAGTGGCCATATTCAAATCTTTTCCAGAACCTGGCTTGCGACACTAGGTACGGCGGCACCGAACCGAAGGAATGACTGGTTCGACAGTGAATGCGTGCAGTTAAAGGAGGAGAAAAATGCAGCAAGGGCGAGAATGTTGCAAGTCCGGTACAAGAGCGAACGAGGCGCGATATAGACAGGCGCGGAACAGACAAAACTCGGTCTTCCGGAGGAAGAAGCGCCAGCAGGAAGAACGAGATCGCGAAGAGATGGAAGAGCTGTACCGCGTTAAGGACACACGGAAGTTCTACGAGAAGCTGAACCGCTCTCGCAAAGGCCATATGCCACAGGCCGACATGTGCAGAGATACTAACGGGGATATTCTCACGAACGAGCGTGAAGTGGTCGAAAGGTGGCGGCAGCATTACGACGAGCATCTAAATGGCGATGCGGCAGAGAACGAAGGTGGCATGGTACTGACCTTGGAAGCACGCGCGGAAGACGATAGATTCCCGGCTCCAGATCTGAAGGAGATTAAGGAGGAGATCGGCCGGCTGAAAAACAACAAGGCCGCTGGCGTAGACCAACTGCCAAGTGAGCTTCTAAAATACGGTGGTGAAGCACTGGCGAGAGCGCTGCACTGGGTCATTACCAAGATTTGGGAGGAAGAGGTTTTACCGGAGGAGTGGATGGAAGGAGTCGTGTGTCCCATCTATAAAAAGGGCGACAAGTTGGAGTGCGGCAACTACCGCGCGATCACATTGTTAAGCGCCGCCTACAAGGTACTCTCCCAAATTTTATGCCGCCGTCTATCACCGATTGCAAGAGAGTTCGTTGGGCAATATCAGGCAGGATTTATGGGCGAACGCGCAACTACGGACCAAGTGTTAGCCATCCGCCAAGTATTGCAAAAATGCCGCGAATACAATGTGCCCACACATCACCTGTTTATCGATTTCAAATCAGCGTACGACACAATTGATCGAGATCAGCTATGGCAGAGTATGCACGAATACGGTTTTCCGGACAAACTGACAAGATTGGTCAAGGCAACGATGGATCGAGTGATGTGCGTAGTACGGGTTTCAGGGACATTCTCGAGTCCCTTTGAAACTCGCAGAGGGTTACGGCAGGGTGATGGTCTTTCGTGCTTGCTGTTCAACATCGCTTTGGAGGGTGTAATAAGAAGAGCGGGGATAGACACAGAGTGGCACGATTTTCAGAAAGTCCGGCCAGTTACTTGGTTTCGCCGATGACATCGACATCATGGCACGGAATTTTGAGAAGGTGGCAGAAATGTACACTCGACTGAAGGCTGAGGCCAAACGGATCGGACTGGCCATTAACGTGTCGAAGACAAAGTACATGCTAGGAAGAGGCTCTAGGGAAGAAACGGCGAGTCTCCCAGCTCGAGTTTGTATCGACGGCGATGAAATCGAGGTGGTCAACGAATTCGTGTACTTGGGCTCACTGGTGACCGCCGATAACGACACCAGCAGAGAAATTCAGAGGCGTATTATGGCAGGAAACCGTGCTTATTTTGGACTCCGCAAAACTCTCCGGTCGAAAAAGTTCGCCATCGCACGAAATTAACCATCTACAAAACGCTGATTAGACCGGTAGTCCTCATGGACATGAAGCGTGGACTATGCGCGCAGAGGACCAACGCGCCCTTGGAGTTTTCGAACGGAAGGTGTTGCGTACCATCTACGGCGGAGTGCAGATGGAAGACGGATCGTGGAGAAGGCGAATGAACCATGAGTTGCATCAGCTGCTAGGAGAACCTACAATCGTCCACACCACGAAGATCGGGCGATTACGATGGGCCGGGCATGTCACCAGAATGTCGGATAACAACCCGGCAAAAATGGTTCTCGTCAATAATCCGACTGGAACACGACGAAGAGGTGCGCAGCGCGCAAGGTGGATCGACCAGGTGGAGAATGATTTGCGGACACTTCGCAGACTGCGCGGCTGGCGACAGCTGGCCATGGACCGAGTGCAATGGAGACGACTTCTATGTACAGCAAGGGACACACAGGCCTTAGACTGATTGGTAAGTAAGGCTTGCGACATATCAAACTTCAGGATTTTGCAAAACTTGGCTTTCGGAGGACATTCTGAGGGTGTCTGAGCAAACTGGCTACTTGAGAAGGCCCTGCGGGATCCGAGTTCCTTCGGGAAAATTGTGGCCATATTCTTATATTTTCCAAAAAAAAACCCTGATTGCGAGACATCAAACTTCATTATTTTGCAAAAATATGTCTTCGGAGGACATTCTGAGGTTTTTGACCATAATGGCCACTTAGGAAGACCCTGCGGGATCTAAATTCTTCCGGGAAAGAGGTCATATTCAAATGATTACCAAAACGTGGCCTGCGACATATCAAATTTCATGATTTTGCATAAAGGAAAATGGCTGTATAAAATCACAGAATGAATAAAGGTGTACACTGTCATGGGTAAATTTATTCTACATCAATTCTTCTGTCTGGGAAATATTAAAAAAACATGAGTTTAAGGCCTAATTGACGCCCTAGAACATTCTGAATATGAAGTACAACGGTACAAATTATTAAATTTTTGGTGAAATATTTTTGTATCTTTTTGGGATTTTCTAGGTTATTCAAAATGCACTGGAGTTCAGAACTTCAGATCTACTCAAACATTTTGAACATTTTTGATATTCAAACATATTGAATGAACCTTTTCAACATTCATTATTTGATAATTGCGTGATGTTCTAAGTCATCAAAACTGTCCTTGAGTTCAGAACTTAAGATCTACAGTAGTAAATATAACTTTTTGGGTCATACGAAGTAACGCTACGTATTCAACCTTATTAAGTGAATATTTTAGAACCTAAAAAAACATAACGAGATAAACTGGGATGATTCGGGTCATCCAAACGGTCATTGAGTTCAGAAAATAAGATCTAAAGTTGTAACTGTACGTTTTTGGAGTATTGAAAAGAACAATATGTATTAAACAATATCCATTGAATAGTGTAGATAGTCAACAGACACAATGTGACAATCTTGGGATGTTATAGGTCGTCAAAACTGCCCTTAAGTGCAAATCATAAAATCTACAGTTGTAACAGTAGTTTTTGGGGCTATAAAAGGTATAGATTAGGGGCGACTCTGGCGTAGTGGTCAACATCCCTACCTCCCACGCCAAAGTCACGAGTTCGAATCTCACCCCCGGACATGTTACGAAAATACCCAAAAGGTATTTGAGTGTGACTACGACGGGAGATGAACCAGCCAAAATATCTATAATAAAAAATTTAAAAAAAAAACAAAAAATAGATAACACAAAGGTTTTTTTTTAATGGAGTATACGTTCCACTTTTATTATGAAACCGTGTAAAAAAGACTAAATAGAGATGATAAATTCACATGCATAAACATTTTAAATTGTTCCGATTTCGAAATGCAGTTTTTCAAATTTTGAGTTTTTACAACAAAACTTGTGTTTTTTAAAAAAAAAAAAAACATTGCCATATGATCACTTTTTGTTCAACACGTAAAATGTAATTTGAATGAGGTCGATAAGTTTTTCCGTTCTGGATTTATCGCCGAAAACAAACCGTGTAAAAAAGACCTAAGTGTATTTGTATTCAAACATATTCAATGAATCTTTTGGAAAGTCAACAGTCAATATTTTATAACTTTCTGATCCTCTAGGTCATCTGAGCTGTCCTGACGTTCAGAACTTAACATTTGCAGTTGTAACAGTATTTTTTAGGCAATACAAAGCTATAATAATTATTCAAACATCTTTAATTAATGTTCTTAAAGATCAACAAACATAAACATAAAGCAATATCACATGTTCTGGGTCATCCAAACTATCCTTGAGATCAGAACATAGGACCTACAGTTGCAAAAAAAGCTCTCTGGGCTATACAAAGCTACGCCGTGTATTGGAACATATTCATTGACTATCTTGGAAAACCAACAAACATTATGAGATAATCTTCTATGTTATCCAAACTATCCTGGAGTTCAAAACTGAAAATCTACAGCTGTGACTGTAGCTTTCTAGACCAAAGAAAGTAACAATATGTACTTTAATTGTTATGTTTTGTATTCTCCGTGCGTGGAGTAACGATTATGATGTAAAAGGAGATGTTCACTCATCACCATGAGGCACCAAGAGTTAACAGTAATGTTTTTGCTAGAATGAAAGATATGAAGAGAAAGTGTTGACAGTTCCGTCAGTGTACGGCAGGTTGGAAATAGAACAGATGTTTTTGAAAACTGGGCGAAAGGGCATGTGTACAGTGGTACTCGAACCAAAGACATCATCTTTTGCCTAACATCCCACTGCGGGGTAGGTCGAGGCACGTACAAATCCGCCATCTCAACAGGCAAAAGATGACGTATGGAAGGCGCTCATGTTCCACTGATGGCTTTGTGATAGTTATTCTAGCAATATATTGTGTGCTCTCTGTTTTGATGCGCACATGCGCGAAGAACTCTCTCCTTTTTTGGGTTTGTTTTGATTCGCAACGCCTGAGATCACTCAAGCAACGCTTCGCGGTGTTTCTCTCCGAGGTCTCTACGTTAGATCTACAGTCGTAACATTAGCTTTATAACTATGAAAGGTAACGATATGTATTCAAACACATTCAGTTAATCTTCATGTGACATGTCTGTATTTATACAGACATTTGATCATGCATACAGAGTCTGGTGACAGGATAATCGCATGCAGAATCGCTAAAATCAGGTCATTTTTTTAATGCATACGTTAATTGCTACAAAATAAGAAGGACTTCAAGAAAATGTGTAAATTTGATAAAGCCAAGACTCCTTTAAATATAAGAAATTATCCAGAAACTTTGTGACAGTTGAAAAGTGGAAAAGCAAATGAATAAGGCTCCCTAAACCAATGTACTTGAGAGTATGAATTTACCTTATTTTTGCGAAACCATTCCTCACCTTGTTTTCAAATAAAATACTTTCTTCGCCCACATTCTTTACAGAGATTCATCTCAAAATCCTTAATACAGACAAATACAGACATTTTTAAATGTTCCTACCGACATTTCAATAAAACTATATAGCACCCCTGACTGAGAGTTGTTGACAGTATGCACTGCTAAAAAAATTCACTTCAAATTGCCAATATTGTTTTTATAAAACGAATTGGCTTAAAAATAGTAAAGGTGTACGCTCAATTTTGCAACGTCAAAAATGCTTCATTTCTGGAATTTTATTCGATTACATTTTTTTAGAATTCCTTTTCAATTATTGAAGTCTATGTTTCGCAAGTTGAGCAGTTATAGAATTTTGAACAACAACAGAAATAATATTTCTGTAAAGTATTATGCCCCCAAAATAATCGAAAAGTTCTTCACGTCATGTGCGTTCGCTCAATTTTGCGACTGAGTGTACGTCTGTTTGAAAAAGTACTCGAGAATAATTTCATTTTCATTTTGCAGCGTTTGGTGGGTCAACGAGAGCGCAAGTCAATCCAATGCCGAGAGTTAGGAAGAGGTAATGGCAAACTGGTCTATGCGGACTATTTGAACGCCATGGGAGAGGATAAGAATTAGGTTGGGGTAAGGGGTTTGTAGAGTTCTTGGAATGAGATGCCCGCGTTGCTACAAAATGACCTGCAATGTTTAATGTGTTTATGTTAAATTATGTCCGTTGTCTTCAAAAACATGTATGTTGTTCATAAAATGTCTGTGTTATTTGATTTCTGTTTGATTTCTTTTATACTGACTGATATAGGACTGATGACATTTCTCTTTGTGTGCAGTCTTTGCATTCTTTCCTTACAAAAACTGCATGTAGGCCATGGTTGGGAAGGTCTTTTGTACTTTTATCGATCCATTTCACCGCAATTATCAGCTACCTAGACCGCGTCCGGGGCTGGCTGATTTGGTGCTTGAACTTCGTGACCACTTGGGACCATACTGCCGGTGGAAGCATAACTGTCCCATATGACATTTTGATATTTTTGATTTTTTTATGCCAACCACAACACTTTTATATGTACTTTCAAAATATAATTCTAACAGGAGTTGTTAATTCTAGAAAAATCGTTGAAATGGTGAGTGGTTTTTTTCCACCTGGACCCATAATTGTCCCACTAGGAGTAATTTTTGTTCTAGTGGGACAAATATGCGTCCAATTTACGAGTGGGACAATTCAACTAAGCATTTTCCCGAAATTGATTATTTGTAAGATGGGACAATAATGCGTCCACCGGCAGCATAGTGGTCGCAAAACCGCCAGCATAGAGTTAGTAGCATAAAAAGAGAAGAGAAAGAAGATTTTAGTATTTAATGGCATGCAAGGAGTATGTGAGATTATTGGTGATATTCTCACAACGCGTCTTCGTTTTTTTTAGTAAAAATTTCGAATCACTGTAACCCAACCAAACTTAATCGGAACCTCTAATTCTAATAACTCTATCACATTTAATGCCTTAAATTGATGTCTGTATACTTAATTTCTAGCTTACTTCTCACCTTGGGATCTGTAGCCATTTCAAATCTATTTCAAATATAAAACCTAGACATAAACAATTCTGTTTCTCATCTAGCGGGTTTAATTTGGTCCTCCCTTCCACTCATCTACTGTTTGGCTTGGAGGATTCATATACCTACTCAATCTGACGGCTTTGCAAGTAGGTAATACGAAATTATTGTATATCACTCATCAAACACTGCTACTGATACAAATCACATGGAAAGATCCATTCTACTGCTTCAAATGGTGTTTTCCAAGCAGGCCCTCCGCGTCATATCTCTAATATACATGCTTGTCATCGTCAGTTTTAAGTAACACTTTTCTGTGACCATGCGCTTCGTTTTAAAATCAGATAATTACCCTGATCGAAACATTCACCCCTTTCTAAAATGGTGCAATTACATTCAGATATTATATCATGAGCAAATCAGGTATTTTGGATATTTATTCCCTGAAACAAATGGATAAACAACGACATAAATTGCCACTAAAATGAAAAGTGTACTTTTAGTCGTTTTCCCTAGATTGAAAGTAAGAAGTCTAAGAGTGAGTTGCGGCCAGTATCACACCTGATGTTAGTGCCTTTATATAAACGTTCTACGACGTGACAATGAAAAAATGACTAGAATATGTGATACTTTCACTACTGGTCAAATTCTTGGTCTCACATGCATGTTTATAGCATGAGATAAGCCCTCTCACCGTCGACAAGGTGAAAACTTTGACCCAATCGAGAATAATTGAAATTATTTAAACCTCATCACGCCTCGTACCTTTTAGCGTAATCTTCTTCGCGTATGACCACGAGTGATGAACCATGTAAACACATTCGATGACAATCAACTTCTGATCCGAAATCAAAATCTACCCAACAAAGCATCGATTGGAATCGTCTCTTCTAATCAATCAACAATCGCATGTTAATGAAATAATGTTAAACTAATTCAACGAGACACACACGATCGCCGCGGTCGATCGACCTGTCGGAAAGCGCAAACGCACCATACCGATCGCCGCCAGTCATTGCCTCAATCTCACACACATATCACAGCGCAATCACGTTTTCATAAACACAATTGCATCGAGGAGAAGTGGCGTTCAAGACCATCCCACTAGTAGCTCTGCCTACAAAGCATCTCATCAAGTCCGTTCCTGCGTCGCATCAATACGGCAATCAAATCAAATGTTTACTACTGTTGGCGGTTAGTCGATTGCGGCGACCTTTGTGCGCGCTTGTTGTTCTCGATGTAGTTGACAGTGAGATTCATTCCGGTGCAGGTGTATTATGCCGAAGTTTGTCAATTTGTTCCTACTCGCGATCGGTGCAGTTTGTGCGATCGATCCAGTGGCCGATTTGTGCCACCAATATAGGCTGCTTCCCGAACTCCGTCCGTGCAATTGCACCGTCGACAGACAAATTTGGTGCCCTGATTTTCGGATGGAACAGTCATGTCGTAGCCGCCGCGATCAAAGCATACTGTGCATCAGCTGTGATGACAGGAATTTTACTGTGTCAAATCTAACGATGTCATTCGGCATCGACTTCAGTGCGATAAGAAAGTTGGAAGTGCAATCTTGCCTGGTTAACGGCCCCCTAAAGGATACCCTGGACTGGATCGGAATACATGATGTGCGATGGGTACAGTTCGATGGTGGTACGCGATTCGACCATCGGTCACCATTCAGTGGTTTGAACTTGAAAAAAGTGGAAATTTACGTTGCGAATATAACTCTGAGTGACAGCGATATGCTTCCAGGAAGTGAACAACTGGAAGAGTTTCTCTTACAGAATAGTACAATTAATGTGATACCGAATAGCTTTCTATCTAACAAAGCGTTCGTGAAACAAGTCCACATTGCCAACAATGACCAACTGAGTGAACTTCCTGAAACATTTGCCATCCCATCGGTAAACAAGTTGAGCCTACAGCACAACAATATAACAACAATATCATCGACGGTGTTTTCCGCGCTTGGGAACTTGACGGTGCTCGATCTGAAAGGCAATCCAATAATATGGGTGGCAGAGGACGCTTTTCAAAACAATCGAGCTTTGATTTGTTTACATTTGCGATTCGACGAC
>JASCZW010012231.1:0-44906 GCA_034211315.2 Aedes japonicus
TATATATATATATATATATATATATATATATATATATATATATATATATATATATATATATATATATATATATATATATATTATATATATATATATATATATATATATATATATATATATATATACAACAATTCCATGAAAAAAAGTTATACGATCTCTCAGAATTTTATAATATTCGGTAGGATTGTTCAACATCGAAAAATATTAGACCCGTATTTTTTTATTTCGTTATTAGACTGGACCTTTCTGCGTTAGACTGGTCCAAAAATCGTGATTTTTCAAAATCTTCAATTTTCAAAAATTTATAACTCCTAAACCGTTTAACCGATTTTAGTCATTTTTGGCCATTGTATTGGTATTTTTTTGAATTTCCAAGCAAAAATACGAAACCTTTGAATATATCAATTTTTGTATGAAAAAATACAAAACAAATAGTTTTTCTTGAATTTGACTGCGAGGGGCCTCAACGACTCCTTGTTTTAGTATTTTTAAATGAAAGAGCATTCAATTTTACATAACATATCAAAAAATTGGAGATGTTCTGCGTGTCGTTTTGGAGATACAATTTTTTAAATAATAAATCATTACTCTTCATTTTATACATCACCCGCCTGTAGAAACGATGAAGATGCATGGTAGATTACCATGCGTCTCCATCCAATCAAACCTATGACTAATGAAATCTATGAGTAGGTCACAGAATGTCAAGTAAATATTATATAATAAATAATATTTACTTGACATAATTATATAATATTATAGCAACTAAGACTAATGAGACTTTAGGTAGATATTGACAATTTGATTACCTAACATTCTTTTCGTTACACAGAGGGGCATTGGTATTATTATTTAAAAGAAGAACCGTTGATACGTATTGACTACCTACTGTAGATGTAGAATGTTTATCGACCTGTGAGATTGAATTGAATTGTTTCTCGGCTGTAGCGATCAGGTCTACTCGCTGACGGGAGTGAGTAGATGGAATTTCTAAAGCGGAGAAGCAGCAGAGTGAACAACATCTCTTTCATTTCATACTGTCGCTCGCTTGCGTTATCTGTTATTCTGTTGCTTTCTCGCTTTAGAAATTCCGCTCTACTCGCTCCCGTCTGCAACAGACCTGATCGCTACAGCCGAGAAACAATTCAATACCTATTGTAGTCTAGGCTGCAGTTCACTTCACTTGATCGTAGGTACAATATAAACATCATATAAAACACGGAAATTTATGTAAGAAGTTACCAGTTGAAAACAAAGTATCATATCAGAACAGTTATATCAAAGAATATCGTAAAATGAAACGTAAGTGTTCAATTTGTAGTGTTTGGGTGTTGAGTTCGTGTTCCAGAAAAATCAACGCAAAATTGTACGACCATGCTGTGGAAAAAAAGGTTAAAATTGATGAGAGTAGCTCTTTCATTTGTCAAAGTTGCTACAAGAAATTGTATAAGCACATTGATACCATGACCGAAGAACCCATTACAGGACCATCCAGTATAGGCACTACACGGTATGTTATATAAAAGTTCATATAATTCTGTTTTAATTTGAATTCTTCTCTTGCAATTGTTACTGGAACATTTTTATTTTTACATTCTTTTAGAATCGTGCGAAGCAACCAGTCACGAAACGATTGCCCTTGCAGGACCGTCCGGCATTGTTCCTTTTCCCTACCAAAGTAAATAATAAAATAGAAATTATTTGCATGATTTCCAATCAATCAATTTTTAATCAATAATTTGTTATATTTATTTACAGGCTCATTGGAAACAACCAGCTATGAATCGATCGGTACCACCAATAACACGTTTTTGTCTGACGATAATGAAATGCTAACACAGCTTAAGGATAAATTTAAGGAAACAAAAGATAGCAATGAGCGGTATAGGATTTTAACCACACTGCCCAAAAGTTGGTCTACATATAGGATTATGCAAGAGTTTGATGTTTCCTAACATATGGCCAACCAAGTGAAAGTATTACAACAACAGGAGGGAATAATGTCAGTGCTTCAAAAGAGGATTAGTAGAGCTTCGTTAGGAGAGGAAACGCTAATGCGTGTTCGTAATTTTTATAATAGCGACGATATAAGTCGTGTGCCCGGGAAAAAGGGATTATTTGATATCCAACAATGAAGAAGGTAGGATCTACATACAAAAGAAGGTTAGTTTTATGCAATTTGCAAGAGGCGTACTCCATATTTAAAAATACTCATCCTGATATTAAGATTGGATTTTCGATGTTCGCCAGTAACCGTCCAAAACACTGCATTTTGGCAGGAACAAGTGGCACGCATACGGTGTGCGTTTGCATTTACCACCAAAACGTTAAATTGATTTTTAAAACACTCCAAAGTAAACAATTACTTCCAGATGGTGTTCAGTCCTACCATGATATGTTTTCAAAAATAATTTGTCAAAATCCAAATGAGCATTGCTGGCAGCAATGTTGCGAAAATTGTCCGGGAATGCAAATTTTAGGTGGTAGAACTTATGACCATTCTTAATAACGGTCACGTTGAATCATTACAATTTAAACAATGGCGTCAAGCAGAAAGATGCAGTTTGGACTTAGTTGAAATGGACACACAAGAATTTATTGATACTTTTTTAGAAAAATTACTCAATTTATTGCCACATAACTTTACAGCTGAGCGACAGGCAAACTATTTAAAACACGTGAAAAACAATTTAAAAGCTACTGAGTGTATCATAATCTGTGATTTTTCGGAGAATTATTCATTCGTTGTGCAGGATGCAGTTCAAGGCTTTCATTGGGCAAACGCTCAATGTACTATTCACCCTTGTGCTATTTATTTTAAAGATGAAGAATCAAATGATTTGAAGTTTACCAGTTTTATTGCAATTGCTGATTTCACTAAACATAATCATGTCGCAGTGCGTCTTTTTTGACTCAATGCATAGCGTTCATAAAAAGTAAGTTATCAGGTTTAGAAAAAAATTATTTCTTCTCAGATGGATCTGGAAGCCAATACAAAAATAAAATGACCGCTTTTAATTTGTGCAACATGCAAAAGATTTTGGCATAGATGCCGAGTGGAATTTTTTCGCTACTTGTCATGGAAAGGGCCCTTGTGATGCTTTTGGGAGGTGTATTGAAACGAAATGCTGCGAAAGCCAGTTTGCAAGATCATCACATAACAACGGCCGAAGAACTTTATTCATGGGCTATTTCTAAGCCAGACTCGAAAATACACTATCAATTTTTTTCGGAATCCGACTATAATAAAATGGAAAGAAAATTAAAAAATCGTTACACACGTGTGAAGCAAATTTCAGGGACTCAGTCATTCCATAGTTTTAAGCCTCAAAACGAAGAGTATATTATTGTGAAACAAAATTCATTTTCAACGGAAGAAAAATGTATAAAATTGTTATGAAAAAACTTAATAAATAAAAATAAATGTATTAAAGTGTTTTTCTTATTTTTTAACATGTTCATCATGTCGCGCGGCTTTAAAGTGTTTTTTTCTTGGAACTTACACTAAGCAAAAATATTTGAAATTTTAAAGCCTTATTTATTTGAAAAGGTAATCGTCAAAAAATAGCAATTGGTCTGTGTGGTTAACGGAAAGCCTTAAAGACTGATTCGAATGTTATACTAAGTTTGTAAGTAACTCATAGATTTCATTAGTCATAGGTTTGATTGGATGGAGACGCATGGTAATCTACCTTGCATCTTCATCGTTTCTAAAGGCGGGTGATGTATAAAATGAAGAGTAATAATTTATTATATAAAAAATTGTATCTCCAAAACGACACGCAGAACATCTCCAATTTTTTGATATGTTATGTAAAATTGAATGCTCTTTCATTTAAAAATACTAAAACAAGGAGTCGTTGAAATTCAAGAAAAACAATTTGTTTTGTATTTTTTTCATACAAAAATTGATATATTCAAAGGTTTCGTATTTTTGCAAAAAAATACCAATACAATGGCCAAAAATGACTAAAATCGGTTAAACGGTTTAGGAGTTATAAATTTTTGAAAATTGAAGATTTTGAAAAATCACGATTTTTTGGACCAGTCTAACGCAGAAAGGTCCAGTCTAATAACGAAATAAAAAAATACGGGTCTAATATTTTTCGATGTTGAACAATCCTACCGAATATTATAAAATTCTGAGAGATCGTATAACTTTTTTTCATGGAATTGCTGTATATATATATATATATATATATATATATATATATATATATATATATATATATATATATATATATATATATATATATATATATATATATATATATATATATATATATATATATATATATATATATATATATATATATATATATATATATATATATATATATATATATATATATATATATATATATATATATATATATATATGTCTATATCCAAACTGAACTGGAAGTTTTTTCAACAAATTAATTTTTATTACTAACGAGGTTCAAAATCTAAAGCTACATTATTTACTACATAGTTATTTACTGCAATTTGCTGACACTATCTTCTCATGTTATTCGTCCTCCTTTGCTTGTCTGAAGGAAGAATGCTGACGTACCGATATGACGATATGCATCGGCCGGTTGACATGATGCATCTGGGTGAATACTGTTGTTGTTGTTGGTGGTGGTGGTGCTAATCGTGTTGCTGGTGGCGGTGATTTGTTTGCTGCTAGGAAACTGCGTTCTTAACTCGTCCCTCCTTTAGTTCGAAGCGTCCCGATTCGGTTTAAATTCGAAGTTGATTTCCAAGGAACTCTTTTCAAGCTCATATCTGCACTTCTCACGCAAGGATTTTGAAAAGTTGCTGGTTAGTTGACTGCTTTTTTTTTATAATCATTTATTTGTACAGGCTCAATCGAATTAACTTTACAGAGCCAAATTTTCATATTTTTTTTACATCATTTATCTTAAAACTAAAGTTAGGATGAAAGAGCCGATTACTCGCGGCCGTCTCGAGGTTAATAGGAATTACAAATTACGGATGGGAAAGAGGGTGGGAATTTAAAGTATGGTTTATATAACACATTAAATTTAAATTCTAAATTATCTAAACACTTATAACTATACAATTTATGGTTTTCTTTTGACTTGAACATTTCTTGAAAAAGAAAAAAACACACACACATACACACACATATAAAAAAAACTTATAGTAAACATACAGGTTAAACTAACTACAATCTAATGCTAATGTTAGTCAAAAACACATAAATGAGTTTCATGTACTCCAAATCACGTACAGCCAAAATATCTCGATTTGGCACATTGGGTTTTCTACCTTAAGCCCGAAGGGATTCATAAAGTTCAGATCTGACTCCACAATGTTCAGCACAAGACCAAATAACGTGGTCTGCGTCTTGATAGCCTTGTCCACACTTACAGAGATTGCTGTCCCTCAGCCCAACCCGGTATAAATGAGTGTTCAAAGAATAATGATTGGACATGAGGCGAGACATGACACGAATGAAGTCTCGACCCACATCCATCCCCCTAAACCAAGATTTTTTTGACACCTTTGGGATGATAGAATGTTGCCATCGCCCCAAATCTACTCCATTTATACTGCCAGCTGACGAGTGACTGTTGACGAAAAATAGGAAAAAATTCGTTGAAGGCGATTTGTCGATCACAAATATAGCCTTCCATAGCGCCCACCTTTGCAAGCGAGTCCGCTTTCTCATTGCCCGGAATCGAACAATGAGATGGTACCCATACAAAGGTGATGATAAAATAACGCGAAGATAAAGCACTTAGAAGCTCCAGTATTTTCATGAGAAAATACGAGGAGTGCTTTACCGGCCTCAATGAGCGAATAGCCTCTATAGAACTGAGACTATCCGTGAAAATGAAAAAATGATCCGGTGTTAGTAAGGCAACAATTTCTAGCGTAAAATGTATTGCCGCTAATTCAGCGACATACACGGAACAAGGAGCTTAAAGTTTACGGTTGGCGCTATAAATTTCATTAAATATACCAAAGCCTGCTGACTCCTCTGTCAAAGATCCGTCAGTGAAGAACGATTTAGTGGAATCAACTTGGCCAAACTTAGCAGCAAATATCACAGGAGCAATCATAGGACGATGATGCTCTGGGATTCCACGAAGCTCCTGCTTCATGGATAAATCAAAATGAACCGAATTGTCGAAATCGGAGAAGCAAACACGATTGGAAATGTTCGGCGAAGGGCTGACATCCTGTGTTATGTACAAATGGTACAAGGTCATGAAGCGGGTTTGAGGGTTCAACTCAAGGAGCTTCTCAAAATTTTCGATCACCTGGGAGTTCATAACTTCACACCTGGTGAGGAGCCGGAGAGATAATTCTGAAAACCGATCCGAGAGTGGCAATATGCCAGCCAGCACTTCAAGACTCATGGTGTGAGTCGAGTGCATGCAACCTAACGCGATACGAAGACACCGATACTGAATACGTTCCAGTTTAATGAAGTGCGACCGAGCCGCTGACTGAAAACAAAAACTACCGTATTCCATAACCGACAAAATCGTTGTCCGGTACATCGTTAGAAGATCTTGTGGATGAGCTCCCCACCAGGTCCCGGTAATTGTGCAGAGAAAATTGATCCTTGGCTGGCACTTTCGCTTCACATACTCAATATGGGATCTCCAGGTGCACTTTGAATCGAACCAGACCCCAAGATTTTCAAAGGACATAGAATGAGTTATCAGCTTACCCCAAATTTAAAGCTTCGGTTGTGCTGGGTTATGCTTCCTAGAAAAAACTACCAACTCAGTTTTCTCCGTAGAGAATTCGATACCTAGCTCTAGAGCCCAAGACGACAAATTGTCTAAGGTATCCTGTAAGGGTCCTTGCAGATCGATCTCATTGGATCCCGTGACAGACACTACGCCGTCATCTGCAAGTTGTCTCAGCGTACAGTTGTCACTTAGACAACCGTCAATGTCTTCGACATAAAAATTATATAAAAGGGGGCTTAAACATGATCCCTGGGGGAGACCCATGTACCTAAATCGTGAAGCTGTAGAGGTTCCATGAGAGAAGCTCATATGTTTCTCTGACAGCAAATTGTACAAAAAATTGTTCAGTAATGGTGAAAAGACACAAGCGTGGAGTTTATCTGAAAGAACTTCAACAGATACTGAATCAAAAGCCCCCTTTATGTCCAAGAATACAGAAGCCATTTGCTCTTTTTTAGCAAAAGCTAACTGAATATCTGTGGAAAGCAACGCGAGACAGTCGTTCGTTCCCTTACCCCTACGGAAACCATATTGAGTATCTGAAAGCAGGTTGTTCGTCTCAACCCATTTGTCCAGACGGAAGAGGATCATTTTCTCCAACAACTTTCGAATACAGGATAACATCACGATGGGTCGATAGGAGTTGTGGTCGGACGCGGGCTTACCAGGTTTTTGAATGGCAATAACTCTCACCCGTCTCCAATCATCCGGTACAATGTTGAATTCCAGACACTGATTAAACATTCATTCACACGATAAAAAAGTTCAACATGCGCCTCTTAGCGACGTCTGGGAGGTTCTTAAGCAAGTTGAACTTGATCCTATCAGCCCCTGGAGCCGTATTGCCACACGAAAGGAGTGCGAGAGAGAACTCTACCATTGAAAAAGGTTGGCTAATCTCATCTATCGAATTCGTGTTTTCGCGAGGAATCATCCGTGCCGGCACAGAATCTGGACAAACTTTTCGCGCGAACTTGAGGATTCATTGGTCCGAGTACTCTTCGCTCTCGTTGTTCGTAGTTCGGTTACGCAACCTTCGCGCCGTGTTCCAAAGAGTACTCATCGACGTTTCGCACGATAGCCCGTTCACGAATGTTCGCCAGTAACCGCGTTTCTTGGCCTTGATGAGGCTCTTAAGTTCGCGTTCGAGAGCCGTGTAAACTTCGAAGTGCTCAGGTGTTCCACGTCTACGGAAAACTTTAAACGCGTCGGACTTTTTACGGTAAACCTTGGTGCATTGCTGATCCCACCATGGAGAAGGAGGTTTCCTGCGAGATGACGTCCCTGGAACTGGTCGAGTTTGAGCTTGAAGCGCGCTGTCTAAGATCAGGTTGGAGAGGAAGTTATATTCTTCCAGCGGTGAAAGCCTTTCTACCGTCTTTACGGCTTCATCTACTGCTGTCTTAAACTTTGTCCAATCGATGTGACGGGTAAGATCATACGTGACGTTTACAGATTTCGACGAATTGAACCCGGTGGCAACCGAAATTTTTATGGGCAAATGATCACTACCGTGGGGATCTTCAATCACATTCCATGTGCAATCCAACGATAATGAATTCGAACAAAGTGTGAGGTCTAATCTACTGCCAACTGAGGATGTACCAGCCAAACGTGTTACTTCTCCATTGTTAAGTACTGTCATATTGAAGTTGTCACAGAGGTCATATATTAGGGAAGACCGGTTGTCATCGTACAGTTGTCCCCAGCCTGTACCGTGAGAGTTAAAATCTCCCATGACCAACCGCGGAGCAGGAAGAACCGAACAAATATCTGAGAGTTGTTTTCGGTTAATGGAGGCTCTAAGAGGAATATAAACGGAAGCAATGCAAAGGCTTTTATTTTTAATAACAGCCTGACATGCGACAACTTCAATACCTGGAATAGGAGGAAAATTCACTCTATAGAAGGAGTAGCACTTTTTGATCGCCAAAAATACCCCCCCTCCACGCGAATCCTCACGATCAAGACGAATAATATTGAAATCATGAATCGGAAGATTGATTTCGGAAGAGAGCCATGTTTCACTAGGAGCGAATGCATCACAACCGGTAGTGTGAGCTAAAAATTTAAAAGATTCCAATTTAGGAACAAGACTTCGACAATTCCACTGTAGAACATTGATCAAATCCCCGACCTCATTTGGAAAATTATCCATCGAAGGAAATGATAGCTGCAAGGAGGGGCCACTTACTTGTCAATTGCTTCAAAAAAGTCTTCACTGTTGGAAGCATTGCCAAAACAATGCTTTTGAGAGGGTCAGAAATTTCGAGGTACTTAAAGATACCTTCGGCAATGTCATCAAATGAGAACAGCCCACTAGAGGAGGGGGCTTCTGTTCTTAAAATTGGGGCTTCAGGGGTTTTGGATGTCGCCGGGAGAGATGGAAAGTCCTGGGTGTAGTTAGTACTACGAAAACCAGGTGGACTAGGATTTTCCTTTTTTCCACCTTTTCTTGAATTGGGCAAGCTGGTTTTGGGCTCCGGTTCAGCAACTTTCCGTGGGCGGACGCGTCTTCGCTTCCGTGAAGTACCTTCCGGAAAGCTGAATGATGATCCCTCTTCAGCCAAATCAAAGTCAAACTCGTCATCTGACAGAGGAGCAAAGGGATTTGTATTGACATTGGGTGATGGTGAGGCTTTCTTCAGCATTTCGGCGAAAGATTGCCTGGAACGCTGTCTTAGCGAGCGTTCTAATTTTTCCCCGCGTTGTTTGTACGCCGGGCAAGATGAGAGAGCATGTGGAGGAGTTTCCTTGCAGAAAGCGCATTTTGGTGTGCTGTCTGCACAGGCGCCATCCTCGTGCTTCTCCCCACAATTAGAGCAGCGTGCCTTATTGCTGCAATGGGAGGTCGTATGTCCCATCTGCTTGCACTTTTCGCAGATCATTACCCGAGGTACAAACAACCGCACAGGTAGTCGAAGTTTTCCCAACTCGACGTAATGAGGGAGAGCTGAACCAGAAAAAATCACACGAAACGAGTCTGAGGGGGTAAATTTCTTTTCACCCTTAGTGATCGATACTGTGCCTAGTTTTCGCACATCGAGTATCTTGACGGAATGAAGCAGAGGGTTCTTAAATCGACCAACCCCCCGCTTCAGCAGGATCTCAGGGGTCAAACTCGTTTCGGAGACCACACCTTCTATCTCAATACCTCGAGCTGGGATGTACACTAAATACTCCAGTGTAAAAAATTGAGAGACAGCAATTTCGTTAGCTTGTTTAAGGTTGGACATAATGACTTTTAATTTATTGTGTCTCACCTTAATTATCTCAGTCACGGCCGAGAATCGTTTCGTCAGATCCTTTGAAATCTGGTAAATGTTGAGAGGTTTCGTTTTGGGCCGAAAATAGACAACCCAAGGACCAGATGAACTATCTGGATAAGCACGCGATCGGGTAACTTTGAGAGCTACCCCATAATTTTGCGCCATAGATGATTCATCTTCAGATAAATCATCCATGGCTCGCTTGTGGGAGCTTATGGCTCAACCACTAACGTAGTTATCTACAATCAATCACAGATACATAAATTAAACCTAAGCACACACACACTCACACACTCTCATTCACTCTCCACACTCACACACACACAAGAGCGAGAAACAAAAACTTATCTTATATACTAATAAAAAACTTATCTTATATGTATCACTGATCTACTGCAGACGGGTGACGAATGTGCTGCTGCTGCCGAGCGACGATGAGTGGCCGCGTGTACCGGCTAGGCGTGGAGCTGAACGATGATGATACTGGTGATACTGGTTGGTGGTGGTTAGCAGATGATCGACTGCACGCTACACACGATGGCCTGCTGGTGTGCGTGCCGTATAGATGTGGAACAATATGGCTTTTCGATCGTGGCAATATTGCTAATTGCAATAAATGGCGTTGTTGCACTGTTTAACACTCAACGTTTTCTACTTCCGAAAACCAAGACTTGATTTCACTCGCGATTCAGAAAAAAAATAAAGCTGAGGGCTTGAAACAACTTGTGAAAAGCTTCCAAAGCAACGGACAGCTGACCAAACGAACTGTTCTGTTCGCTTGTTCACTGGGCAATGAATGTAGTTGACTGCTGTATTTGATGATTTTGTAGACTTGATTTTTTTGTAGTTGATGACACGGTACAACCATAGAATACCAAGCAGACCAAGTAATAGCTATGCCTTCCTTAAGTCCCCATTTAGTAGAACGAATGCAAAACTGCCCAGGTAACCATTGCAAGATGCGAATGAGATAAATAAATTAATAAAAGAAAACCACGATACCCCTTCGGGAGGACACGTAGGTATTAACAAATTGATTCACAAATTTAGGCGTAACTTTTACTGGAAAAACATGAAATATTGTCTTTCCAAATATGTGAAGAACTGTAGCTCATGTAAACTAAATAAACATACAATTAGAACTCAAGAAAATTTCCGCATGGCCTTTTTTCCGTAATGGCAAGATGCCAAATCCGGCCAAAATAGAACGGAACAATTGTGTCGCTTCAGGAAAGACAGTAGACGTTTTTGTAGGCACTCGCTCAGATAAATTCGCATGCTTATGGCTGTTAGATGGCATTGGATATAGAGCAGTCTTGAATATTTGAATCAATCCATTGGACTTATGAAGCATCGCTTGCAATTGTTGTACAATGTCCCGCATCATGGTGGAATAATCTTGCTGAGTGAATCTCCCATGATATAAATCTATAGAAATTTATGGGCTGTGTTCGTCAAACGAAATCATTTTAAAACAACCAATAAAACTCTGGATCTTCTGCAGAAAATGTTTAGAACCACGTCCTGATAACGTTTGGTGATGGTGAACAGTGTAGTTTGTTTCTGCAGTGCAGTGATTAATTACCAAATATTTAGTGTGAAATAGTAAATTTTGTGCTGCATTCTTATTCCCATCGCGCACAGAAAGTGTTGTTTCAACCAGATCAGTTGAGTTGGGTTGAATCAAACGTTGGGTTGAATCAAACAACCTTCTATCAAATACGCAATTTGGCTTCCGAAAGAGCAAAGGAACAAACGACTGTTAAGCGTTGCTTTTATCTGATATACAACTGGCCTTTGCACACAAGGAGCAATTGGCTTCAGTGTTTCTGGATATTAAGGGCGCATTTGATTCAGTTTCCATAGATATACTGGTAGATAGCCTGCACAGTAGTGGTTTACCAGGAATTTAAAATATTTTTTTGTATAATTAACTGTCAGAAAAACAAATGACCATCAATCTAGGCCAACTGACAACTTTCAGAATTAGCTACATGGGCTTACCCCAAGGCTCATGTTTAAGTCCCTTAGTTTATATTTTTTATGTTAAAGATATTGATAACTGCTTGGAAAATAGATGCACGTTAAGACAACTTGCAGACGATGCTGTGATCTCCTTTAGAGGTCCGCGTGCGGAAGTCTTGCAAAGACCATTGCAAAATTCCCTAAATAATCTGTCCATCTGGGCCAGAAATTTGGGGATCGAGTTTTCACCGCAAAAAACCGAATTGGTAGTGTTTACTACAGGGTGGCCACAGAACCGGGAAAACCGGGAATTCACCGGGAATTCTAAAAAACCGGGAGAAACCGGGAAAAAACGGGAGTTTATGTTCACATGATTGTTCATAATTTAGATTGTGTTATTATAACCGAGCTCAAGGTATTCCCTTCTTAGCGTGTTCATCTATAACGATCTGTGAAATTTTAGAGTGTGTCAATTGATTTACCTTCTATAAATATCCTGCACAGATAAAAATCTTGTAGTAGAAACTACCATTTTACCCGACAACGCCTATCTTTAAAACTGTTTTAAAATTTCAGTCAAATTTACTACGTTTATCTTCAAACCTTCAACGTTTGTGGTATATTTGACAGACCTTATGTTGATACCAACTCTACTATGGTTGATTTCAATCGCAGGCATGGTAAAATCAAACGCATTTATAGTCAGGTGAAAATTGTTGGTATATGCGCTCAATTTGACCCTCGAAATGGTAGTTTCTACTGTGTTTTTTTTTGCGTGTGGATCATTCTTGTAAGTTTGTAGTGATCAGAGTTGCCACAATATTTTTCTTTCCCATATTTAATTTTCACCAAAAAATCTTTTTTATCTGTGTTTAACAGCAGAAAATCTTGGCAAGAACCTTGCTTCAAACATTCGAGTTTAGATGGTCTTATTCAGATTGTAGAAAGTTCGCAATGAACTTTCTTAGCAAGATAAAAGCCAGCTTCCCATCTGCTTGTTTGAAACACAGCAGTTTTCTCCAACAAGTTTCCAAGTCATGATCTTCGATGGCCTGTATCTCATTTTTTTCGTAAAAGTACGGATATTGTTTAAAAATTGAATTGAACTCCTTCACAACTGACTAGAATGATAGCCATTTGGTGGCAGCTCGATGCAGAACGATGCTTCAAATCCAAGATATTTTGTATCATCTGAAATTCCTTGGATCATTTGAGGCTGCATGATAAGTAACTATAAATATCTTGCATCAACTGTTCCAGTGGCAGCTTCTTGCATGTATCGCTTGCACAAAGAACCAAAAAGTGGCAAGTACATTTGATAATTATCAAATGAGAACTGACACGTTTCAGCAGCTTTTTGACGGATTGGTCAGAACCCATCATTACCGATGCTCCATCTGATCGATTATTAAACTAGTGCAAACAAAATTTCTTAAATTTCTTCAATAAATCAGGGTTTTTTTCCAAGAATTATTTCAGAAATTACCTTATAGTTTTTAGTTCTTTGAGGTGTCTTCCAGAGATTCCTTTACAATCACAAAACTTCATAAGTTCAGGGATTCCATCATAAATGTCATCACAATAAAGTTTAACAGAACAGCCAATGAACTGCCAGAAGAAACTGCTGAAAGAATCGTTGGAGGAATGGCTAAAAACTCCTGAAGAATACCTATTGAAACGCCAGATGGAATTTCTCAAGCAATGGCTGAGAACTTTTCATAGAATCTTTGGGAAAGTATCTTAAAAAAATTATAAAGAAATCATTTGGCAGTACACACACAAACTGAAACTTTCAGACTATCATCTAAGTTAGTTTTCTTTAGCTTCATGGGCCTAAAACAGAAAGCAGAATTTGTAAATAGTTGGGCCCTAAAATGTAGTCATTTTTATATTATAAACAACGCTTATGCTGAAAATATCATTTTATTAAGCTTTGGAACTCAATTCGTTCAAAATTGTTTGCTTAGAGTGATTGTTTTCTATTCGTTATTTTAGTTCATTACTACATGATCCGCGTCTTAACCCGGGAAATTTTTAACATTTGGTCCGAGAAAACCGGGAAAAAACCGGGAATTTGAAAATAAAAATTGAGTGGTCACCCTGTTACTAGAAAGTGGTTCCCAGCCCAACTGCGTCTCAAGCTGTTGGGAAGAGACATTACCCAATCTTTGACCTTCAAATACCTTGGAGTCATGTTTGATTCAAAATGCACTTGGAGTACTCACATTGCGTATTTAAAACAGAAATGTCAACCAATGATTAATTTTCTAAGATCAATTTCCGGAACATTGTGGGGTGCTCACCCGGAAGACCTAATTAAACTCTACAAAACAACTATTCTTTCAGTTCTCGAATATGGCTCTTTTTGCTTCCTCTCGGCAAGAAACAGCCACCTCATTAAATTGGAACGCGTTCAATATCGTTGTTTACGTATTGTCCTTGGCTGTGTGCATTCAACGCATAATATGAGCCTGGAGGTTCTAGCAAGAGTAAAACCCTTACAGAACCGCTTCTGGGAACTCTCATCTAGAATACTGATCAAGTGTGGAATCAGTAACAACCTTGTGATTGAAAACTTCGAAGAAATGCTCGAATTGCGTACCCAGTCTAGATTTTTGCGAATCTATACTAACTATATGTCATCCATTATTAGTCTTCCATGCTATAGTTCTTCTAGTGTACGCTTCCCTTATCACAGTTCCTCCATTGATTATGATCTCTCCATGAAACAGGCCATTCAAGGAGTTCCAGATCAACTTCGGCCTATTATAATTCCCCATTTTATTATTGAAAAGTATCGACATGTCAATTGCAATAGTAGATTTTTCACTGATGGGTCGCGCATTGATGGATCCACTGGTTTCGGTGTTCACAATGAATACTCATCTGCCTTCCGGAAACTTCAGGAACCTTGTTCTGTATATGTTGCTGAGCTGGCAGCAATCAATTTCGCATTAGGGATAATTTCCGGCATGCCCATAGACCATTATTTCATCTTCTCAGATAGTCTCAGTTCTATTGAGGTCCTGCAGTCGGTGAAAACAGTGAGGCACTCATCTTACTTCCTTGCACAAATAAGGGAGCAGATGTGTGTGTTGGTCGAAAGATCATTTAAGATTACCTTTGTATGAGTCCCCTCACATTGCTCAATTCCAGGCAATGAGATGGCGGACTCTCTAGCAAAGGTGGGCGCACAAGAAGGCGAGATTTTTGAAAGAATAATTTCACATGATGAATTTTTCCCATTAGTACGTCAGAGTTCTCTTTAAAGTTGGCAAAACGATTGGACAAGTAATTCTCTTGGGCGGTGGTTACATTCCATTATTCCAAATGTTTCGTTGAGGTCGTGGTTCAAAGGTCTGGATGAAAGTCGCGGTTTCATTCGTGTGATGTCAAGACTTATGTCCAACCACTACTCGCTAGACGCACATCTCTACAGAATTAACCTCGTCGATAGCAATTTATGTAGGTGCGGAACCGGTTATGATGACATCGCTCACGCAGTTTGGCTGTTCGCCACAACAGCCCACTGTGAACACCGATCGTCGTGTGCGCCCACCTATGCCCACTGGATCGTTTGACAGGCGAGCAACTTCAAACGTGACGAGAAGGAGAAAGCAATAATCAACAGACAGTGATAGGAGAATTGTTTACGACTGCTAAAATAGTCGGTGATAATTTGATTGTGGAGTTAGGATAATAAGTAGGAGTTATTTTAGATTATTATTATTGATTATTATTAATTACAAAGGACAGGCTAAAATTTGTTCGAAATTGTTGTGTGTGAGATTAAACCACAGTACGGAGACTGAATTGTGAGTAGATAAATGAAGTGATTAATGAGCCTATTCTAAAATATAACCACATTTTAGCTTGAGCTGATCAAAACCAAAATTCGGGTGTAACGATCTTGCTGAAAGAACTCCCCATCGAATCTCCCGCAACATTTTCTCAAGAATTCACCGGAACAGCTCGCTGTCTAATGTGCGGCAAACCCGGTCGCAAACGAGGTCCCAGCAGGCGAATGCTAACCTCAACCCGGGGGACGACGACAAGGCATCGAGTTAGTCTTCGGAAGATTCTTTCATCCCGTCCGGAGTGGATGAAGACGGAGGTGAGTTATGCTATTGTGCCGGATGCGAAAGGCCGAATAACGCGGAGCAATATATGGTTCAGTGTGGGCATTGTGAGCACTGGCACCATTTTACCTGTGCCAACGTCAACACGGCCACGGTACGCTCTGTTAGCTTCGTTTGTGCGGTGTGTGTGCCTGGTGTGTCCGAGCCAGCACATAGCCAGATTAGCGGCATTTCCAGTACTTCGAGTGTTCGTAGATCCAGAATGGAACGCGACCTGCAGCGCCTGGAAGAAGAACTGAAATTGCTGGAGGACCTGAATCGCGAGGGGATTGCAAGAGAACGAGCTCTGAACGAGAAGGAACTTCAGGAGAAGCTGGAGCAGGGTAGACAGTTCATCGCGCGCAAGCATGAACTGTTAAATCGGAAAGACGAAGAAAATAAAAGTGTGCGGAGGCGCTGTCGGAGGTGACACGGAAAAGGACGGTCAGAAAAAGGGACCGACAGACTTGCCGCTAATTGACCTTCAACCCTACGCGGATTTGCTGAAGGTGGAAGAAATCAAGCTAAGTGCTAGCACCGTGCCGAGTGTTAATCGTATTGGTGCTCACTACAAGCGTTGGAGTGTCGAGACAGGTGAGCTTCGGAAGCAGAAAGACCTTCAGCTTCAACGGCAGACGGAAGCGGAACATCGAGCTGTCCAGGAGCTAGTGGCAAAACATCAGTTGGACGTCGATACGAGACAGAAACGTGAGATGGAGCTAGTGAACCGGATCAAAGGTCTGCAGTGGCAATATGAGAGCGAGATGAAGCTGGCACGTGAATCGGAGGCTGGTTTGCGGATTCAGCTTAATCAACGAGACCGCGAACAAGCGGCATTGAAGGCCCATGTGGAAACTTTGGAGAAACTGCTCATTGAGGAGAAGCAGAGGAGTCGTCCGACGAAAGAAAAGTTTCGGGATCAACTCATGTTGCGTAACAAGGAATGCGAAGCGCTCCAACTGCAGCTAGCAGAGCTGGAGAGTGAAATCCAGTGTCTGCGTGGCACCGAGCAGCTGCTGAAATCTCAGCTTGAAGCAGCAGAGCAACGCGAGAACGAATCACATCGTCTGCGGAACGAAGCGGTAAAGGAGTATTGGGACCTACACGACGAAGTTCAGCAGTTCATCAGCGGTACTCAAGATGGACCGGGAGATAGTGATTGTTCTCTTTTATTGCCTCCTCCGCCTGCTTCTTGGTTTGAATCTACGAACGTGCACAACGCTGAAAGTTCCAATCGCGTCGATTCAGATCATATCTTTCCCCCTCCGCCTCCTCCAATGTCGGTAAATTCTGGTTTGCCCAATCGTCAACAGGAGTTTGTGACGCAATCTAGTTCGTGTAGTGTTGGAATGATGAACGCACCTGTCCCCATTCCTCCTACTTTGAACTTGTTTCCTTCCATGCCAACCATCCACCCACAAATACCTTCGCAGACTCTGCTGCCGGCTCAGTTTGGACCAACGCCCCAACAGATCGCTGCTAGACAAGTGGTCACCAAGGAGCTCCCGATTTTCTCCGGGGATCCGATCGATTGGCCGCTGTTTATTAGCAGCTACCAGCATTCAACACAGGCTTGCGGGTATACCGATTCGGAAAACCTTCTTCGATTGCAGCGAAGCCTGAAAGGAAATGCGAAGGAATCGATCAGCAACTTCTTGCTCCACCCGTCGACAGTGCCCCAAGTAATGTCCACTCTGCAGCAGTTATATGGCCGTCCGGAACAGATCGTCAACCACATGATTGCCAAGGTTCGAGCAACCCCTCCAAGAAAAACTCGACCGGTTGGAGACGCTGGTTAGTTTTGGGCTGAAAAATCCAAAATCTTTGCGGGCACTTGAGGGCAGTTGGGTTAGAGAGGCATCTAGCAAATCCGATCCTGCTTCAGGAGTTGGTGGACAAGCTTCCGGCAACGGTGAAATTCAGCCGGGCGCTTTACCAGGAGCAAGTTCCAATGGTGGATCTGAACGTATTCAGCGACTACATGGCGAAAGTGTCGTCGGCGGCTAGTGGCGTAACGCAGCTCGCAATCATCCCACAGAAAGCTGCTAAAGAGGAGCGGAACCGACCAAAGGACAAGTCGTTTGTGAACGCGCACGTGGCTACCGAGCAGCCAAAATCGAATCGCCGAGAGGAGATGCAGAAAGCTGGAACCAACAGTGGACAGCTGAACGAAAAAGGTACCAAATCGTGTTCCGTTTGCAACGTCGACAATCACAAAATTGAAAACTGCTCGTCGTTCAAACGGCTGGATCTAGATGGCAGATGGAAGGCAGTGGAGGCAAACAAACTGTGCGCTCGTTATCTCACGTCACACGTTCGGTGGCCATGCAAAGGAGAAGTTTGCGGAATCAACGACTGCCCAAAGCGACATCATCGTCTACTTCACATCGAGCCTCCAACGCATTCCACAACTACTAGCGCGGTGGTTACAGTTCATCGTCAGCTGTCATCGTCCATGCTTTTCCGAATCCTGCCAGTGATATTATTTGGGGCATAGGGACAATTCAACACCTTCGCATTCCTTGACGATGGATCGTCACTAACACTCGTGGAGTGGTCGATCGCTGAAGCTCTCGGTGCGAGTGGAGAAGTGAAGACTTTAAACCTCGAGTGGACCGGAGGTATCAACAAGACGATCGCTGGAACAGAAGTCATCACGATGGAGATTTCCGAGGCAGGTGTTAACAAGCGATACAAGTTGTCCGAGGTATACACGGTCGACAATCTCGGCTTACCACAGCAGACCACAGACTACGAAGAGCTTGCTAATCGATACGCGCATCTCCAAAAGCTGCCAGTGAAGAGCTTCAGGTGTGCTGTACCAGGAATCCTAATCGGACAAAGCAACATCCATCTTCTCGCTACACTGAAGCTGCGTGAGGGAAAATTGAACGACCCGATTGCAACAAAGACCAGGATTGGATGGGCAGTGTGTGGCAGTCTACGGAAGCCACGAGCCAATACGGTACACAGACAACAACATGTGCACACCGAACCGACCTTAGAAGACCTCCACGAGTACGTCAGCCTCTTTTTCGACATCGAGAGTTTGGGTGTAGCTCTTGTGCCTGCCGTGAAAGGTGTGGAAGAACAACGTGCGTACAGTATATTGGAAGCGACCACACGCCGATTGAACAGCGAGAAGTTTGAGACGGGTCTGCTCTGGAAACGCGACTATGTGGAGCTTCCAGATAGTAAGCCGATGGCGGAACGACGCTTCAAGCTCTTGGAAAAGCGTTTAGCTCTAGACTCGAAGCTTTACGACAGCGTTCGTCAACAAATAGCGGAATTCAAGGCCAAGGGCTACATACACGAAGCCACAGCGGAGGAAATTGAAGGGTTTGACCTGCGTCGTACTTGGTATTTACCGATTGGAGTCGTCGTGAATGAAAAGAAGCCGGGAAAAGTTCGAGTGATCTGGGACGCAGCGGCGAAGTTTGATGGCGTGTCATTGAACTCCATGTTGCTCAAGGGTCCGGATCTTCTGACTCCGCTACTTTCCGTGATGTTTCCGTACCGAGAGCGTCAAGTAGCAGTATCCGCAGACATCAAAGAGATGTTTCAACAAATCTCGATCCGGCCGGAAGACCGCAGTGCCCTACTGTTTCCCTACAGGGATTTTCCTGAACGGCCGGTGAGTACCATGGTGACCGATGTGGCAATATTCGGAGCAGCCTGCTCCCCAGCACACTCGCAGTTCATCAAGAACCTAAATGCCTCAGAACAAGAAGCAAAGTTTCCCAGAGGTGCAGCGGCAGTGAAGAAAAGGCACTACGTGGACGACTACGTGAACAGCCACGATACAGTAGAAGAAGCTATCGAAGTGGCGAAAGAAGTGATCGAGGTGCACAAGCGTACGGGATTCCACATCTGGAATTGGATGTCGAGCGACAGAAGCGTGGTCAACCAGCTGGGTGAAGCGAACCAGAAGCCTGCAAAAGCCATGCTTTCGGATAAGGACATTGGACTTGAACGGGTGTTAGGAATGGCGTGGAGACAAGATGAGGATGTCTACACCTTTCCGTTGCAGTTTGGCGAGAAGGTGCGTATGCTGCTAGAAAACACCAAGATTCCGACGAAAAGGGAAATGCTTCGGCTCGTCATGAGTATCTACGACCCGTTAGGGCTAGTGGCGTCATTCGTAATCCACGGAAAAGTTCTCATCCAAGATGTGTGGCGGTCCAAAACAGGTTAGGACAGCTGTATTCCCGAGGAAATTGCCACGCGCTGGACGAATTGGATCGCAGTGCTCAAGAAGATGGATGAATTGCGTATACCACGGTTTAACTTCTCAGGATACGATCCAGCGAGCTTCAAAACTCTGGAGCTACACATTTTCGTGGATGCGAGTGAGCAAGCTTTCACAGCAGTTGCATACTTCCGGATCGTAGACCAGGGACAGATAAGGGTCGCACTTGTCTCATCGAAAACGAAGGTTGCCCCACTTCGGGGACTCTCAATACCACGTTTGGAGTTGATGGCAGCATTACTTGGAGCTCGTCTACGCAGAACTGTTGAGGAAAACCACACGCTGAAGGTTCAGAAAACCTACTTCTGGAGCGATTCATCAACGGTTGGTTCGTGGATCAAATCCGACACGCGTCGATATCGTCAGTTTGTCGCTTTCAGAGTCGACGAAATATTGAGCCTTTCGATTTCGATTGATGAGTGGCAGTGGATTTCGACGAAGATCAACGTTGCTGATGAAGCCACCAAGTGGGGAAAAGGTCCGTCGTGCAACGTGAACAGTCGCTGGTTTCAGGGTCCTGAGTTCCTCTACAACAGCAGAGCAGATTGGTCGATGACTCCAGACGAAGATACGGACGAAAGTGACACGGAACTACGGGAGGCGTACGCCTTCAGCCATCATATTCGGCAGCCGATGATAGACACCAGCAGGTTTTCGCGGTTTGAGCGAATGTTGCGTTCTGTAGCATATGTCCACCATTTCGTGGAAGCCTACGCTCCATACAGGCCAATGAATCGGCGGATTCCGCCGGCCTGACGAGTGTGGAGCTTCAAAAAGCGGAAAGAACGTTGTGGTCGATCGCTCAGTCCGAGGCGTTCCCTGAGGAAGTTGCGATCCTGAAGCAGAACATAACTCGAAGCACTGACCAACAGAAGCAGATAGAAGCATCCAGCAGTATCGTGAAGCAGTCACCGTTCGCCGACGGGTACGGAGTGTTACGGGTAGGCAGTAGAGCTGCGGAAGCGGAGGTACTTACGTATGATGCAAAGTTTCCGATTATCCTTCCGAGAAACCATCGAATTACCGAACTACTGTTGGACTTCTACCATCGGAAGTTCGGCCACGCCAACGATGAGACCGTAGTCAACGAAGTACGGCAGGAGTTCCATGTGCCACGTTTGCGAGTGGAAATTCGTCTAGCCAGGAAACGCTGCATGTGGTGTCGCGTCTACAAGTCTTTACCCGTTGCTCCTAAAATGGGACCGCTGCCTGCGGTACGATTGCAGCCGGGTGTACGAGCGTTTACCTATGTTGGAGTAGATCTTTTCGGACCGTATCTGGTGAAAGTTGGACGCAGCGTGGCGAAACGATGGGTCAGCCTATTCACCTGCCTTACCGTCAGGGCCATTCATCTTGAGGTAGTTGCCAGTTTGTCTACGGAAGCGTGCAAGAAGGCGATCAGAAGGTTCATAGCACGACGAGGATCTCATCAAGAAATCTACTCTGACAATGGCACGAACTTCATTGGAGCGAGTCGAGAGTTTCAAGACGAGTTCAAGAGGATGTCTACGGATTTGGGGAGCACCTTTACGAACGCCCAAACGCAATGGCGGTTCAACCCACCGGCTGCGCCGCATATGGGAGGCTGTTGGGAGAGAATGGTTCGCGCAGTGAAGGCAGCATTGGGGTGTGTTCCAGTAATGCAGAAGCTGGACGACGAATCGTTTGCAACGGTGTTAGCTGCAGCAGAAAGCATGGTCAACTCCAGGCTGCTTACGTTCATCCCGTTGGAAACGGCGAACCACGAATCATTGACCCCGAACCACTTTTTGCTGTTAAGTTCGAATGGCGTACGAGAACCCGAGAAGTTTCCGACGGATCCAGGGATGGCGCTGAACAGTTGTTGGAACATGGTGAAGCATACGCTGGATAACTTCTGGCGCCGTTGGGTGGTGGAGTATCTACCAACCATCATACGTCGGACGAAGTGGTTCAGGGATGTGAAGGCGATTGAGGTTGGAGAAGTCGTTCTGATAGTGGACGAAAATGTGAGGAACCGGTGGATACGTGGACGAGTGATCCAAACGATTCCGAGAAAGGATGGCGTGCCGCGTAGAGCGGAAGTGCAGATATCGGGTGGGACGTTGAAGATGCCTGTCATGAAGTTGGCTGTGCTGGACGTGATGAGGTCTGGTGACGCCGGATCAGATGATAAGGCGACACAGGGGGGAGGATGTTCGCCACAACAGCCCACTGTGAACACCGATCGTCGTGTGCGCCCACCTATGCCCACTGGATCGTTTGACAGGCGAGCAACTTCAAACGTGACGAGAAGGAGAAAGCAATAATCAACAGACAGTGATAGGAGAATTGTTTACGAGTGCTAAAATAGTCGGTGATAATTTGATTGTGGAGTTAGGATGATAAGTAGGAGTTATTTTTGATTATTATTATTGATTGGATGCCGGATAATGATGCCTCCAGAGCACGACTATTGGATACCCTAGTGGCCCGAGGTAGACAACCCTTCCGAGAGGTAAGAGATGTTTTGGGAATGCGTGGTCTTCTCTACATGCAAGCGATTTACGAATTCCTTTGTTTGTCTGATCTAAGAGTGTAACGTCATCACCTCCCCTCCTTCCACTCTAGTAAATTCCCTGCCATTGTGTCCCAGTTATGCTATCCTTTTGTTCCCGTGCTACTTGTACCTGCCCAGCAAGCTGTGGTCACCCATCTGCGGCTTAGTTCCTGAAAGGGACTTCAGCAACCGACGATTTGGTAGATGTCGCAACCATAGGCAGCAACCGATACTTGAAATAAGCTACCTACCTATACCCTTCCAAACGATAATGTGACCCATTAACCTCGAGCTAGCCACGAGTAATTGGCGCCCCACTTTTACTAAAACGAAAAATTAAAACAATGTTAATTACAATATTGAACATCGGCTCCGCAAAGTGTTATACACGTCTGAGCCTAACAAATAAACGAACTGATTAAAAAAAAATGATAAAATTTAATACTTCAAGGTCACAGGAAATTGATTCCAGATAGTACAGATATTTTATTGCATTGTATCTTGAGGTGTTTTTCTTTTAATGTAGATCATTGAATATAAATAAAATTATTGAATGCTCTTCAAATCTGCTGTTTATGTTTATCCATATGTCATGAATACATACATATTTTTTTAACTTTTAATGTATAATCAAATGTTTAATGCTTTATTTATTTGCAAAATGATCTTCACATTCCAGAGTAACATTTATCTTCCACTGATTGAGCTGTAAAGATGCAACAAGGTGCATATTATTATCATATGCCTATTAATACTGTTTTAATTATTTCATCATATATTTTAAAATTACAGGATGACGAATTGCAACTATGACATACTAATAAAATATTCTAGTATATATCATTGCTCTATTACATACAACATGAATTGAATATTATGATTATATATATATATATATATATATATATATATATATATATATATATATATATATATATATATATATATATATATATATATATATATATATATATATATATATATATATATATATATATATATATATATATATATATATAATAAATACTGGGTTGGGAGGGAGCATCAGGGTATCATTCAAGCTGAAACTGTACGATGGTTTGATTGACTGCCTGAGTCTAGGAGGGAATAAATGGCATCATTTTCTATATCCTACCGATTCAATTATGATGCTCAAACAGTTTCAGTGAGATTGACGCGTTCTTCTTAACAAGCCATCCTGTAGAAAGCTTAATAAGTATTGCGAATTGGTTTATTCGATTTGTTGGATCGTATCGTTGGAAGGAGATTCTCAATTTCCCGTGGATTTCGCGTGAGTGTCTCTGCTTACGGGTTCACCCCTCCGTTTTTGGCCCTTCATACAGCGATATTGTGAATTCAGATCGGTGGCCCAATTTGATCTTGCTATTAAGTGGAGCTGCATCCAAGCCAAGGACATGAAGGGATGGTGGCTACCATACATACATACATACATACATTGTTCTTCATTCCTCTCTGTTGTGTGTTGTTTGCATGTCGTCCGTCGTGTGGGGATACTATATTGCCTAGTGATATCCCTACTGCTTGCTCAAGTTGTACTAGAGTATACCACTATAGGTGTACTCCACTGACAAAAGCGGTAGCCAAGCTAGTCAGTGAGAATGATAATGTGCTGTTCAAATGTGGTGATTGTTTGTTAGGCCAGCGTTGTGGCGAGCAGGATATATTGCTCCCGACCGTCCATAAGTTCGAAGAGGAGATGAAGAAGATTTCTTCTCTATCTGATTCGATCAGTGGCGTTCGGGAGCACATTGCTGCTCAAATAAACAGTGCGTTAGAGACCGGCATGGATGTATTGGGAAAAAATAGTATAGTACCTTAGAGAAGGCAATTTTGGAATTAAATAAATCAGTGGGAAAACAAATGGAATGTATGAAATGTTCATTTTTTGAATTGAATTCGATTAGTAAAGTAGCTGCAATGAACGTAAGGCAAGGGACATCAAGTACGGCATCGGAGCCTAGCCTGAATCCCAGAGGCAAAAAACGTAAAGTTCAGGAAGACGTTAGCGAGATGTCGAATGATGTTTTTATTGAGTATTAGTTTCGTTTGAGTATTAGTTTCGCGGATGTAGTCAAGAGTAATTCTGGGACTAACAATAATAATAATAATAATAATAAAGCTATTAGAAAAAAAAAAGCAATGCGACTGAATTCAAGAAAGTTACTCGTAACTCGTCCGGTCATTGTGATCAAACCGAAGGAGTCCAATCAGAACAGCGATGATACTCGCAAGTTTTTAAATAGTAAATTGGATCCAAAAACACACAAGATCCGTAACTTTAGAAATGGTAAAGATGGCTCTATTATTGCTGAGTGTGCAACAGGATGCAACGTTAATGTTGTGAAAAATGGCATTATTAGCGATTTGGGTGAAAATTATAACGCTGTTGTTCCCTCATCGGTGCCAAGACTTAAAGTGATGGGCATAAGTGAGAAGTTTTCCTCCGATGATTTCATTCGGATTTTAAAAGATCAAAATGAAGACATCGCGATTAATGAACATAAAGTAATAAGAATGTATGAAAATCCACGCTTCAAGTACAATAAGTTTGACACGGTAATTGAAGTTGATAAAAACACCTATAATTGTTCACTGACCGCGAAACACTTAAATATTAAATATGATTGGTGTCATGTTGTTCCTGAAATTCAAGTTTTGAGATGTTTCAAATGTGGAGAATTTGGACACATGAGCATTAGGCTGATGCAAATTTTGAAATTTTTGCTCCCCTAAGCTTAATCGACGCCAATTTGGGTGCTGATAGTCCCCAAAAAATTTGAACACATTTGGTTTTAATTTGGCTTTGCACACGCTATTCAAAGTTTGTATGGGAATTAGTATGAAGAATCTCAAACTTACATTTCCAGATCCCTAACATCCTAATATTATATCCTTAAACCAAATCTAATATAGATTCATATAGTGTAAGTTGTCAACTATCAAAATGCCAAAGATACCTGACATGTAAATTTTATACAAAAATATTTATTCAATAAAACATTAAATACAAACTGTAGGTATGATGTTTTGTTCTTATTTTTGTTATCTTATTATTTTATATATTTTAAGTATTTTATTTATTTTATTTTTATATATTTTATATATTATTTTATATATATTATATTATATATTTTATATGTTTTATATTTATATATATTATATGTATATTATATGTTTTTATTTCTTATTATTTTATTTCTTGAATAACTATTTTTGTTTAAAATTTACATGTCAGGTGTCTTCGACATTTTGATGGTTGGCAACTTACGCTATATGAATCTTAATTAGATTTGGTTTAAGGACATAATATCAAGATGTTAGGGATCTGGAAATGTAAGTTTGAGATTCTCCATACTAATTCCCATACAAACTTTGAATAGCGTGTGCAAAGCCAAATTAAAACCAAATGTGTTCAAATTTTTTGGGGACTATCAAGACCCAAATTGGCGTCGATTAAGCTTAGGGGAGCAAAAATTTTGAAATTTGCATCAGCCTAATGAGCATGCATTGTAAAAATAATGTAGCATGCTCTAAGTGTAGTGAAAGTGACACGACATCTGAATACACATCAACTGTTTTGAAATGTATCAACTGTAAAAAAACGAATAACAAACGTAAAAAAAACTTGGACGTAAACCACGGCGCGTTATGAATGTGAAATTTTTAAGCGATTATATGATCGAAAAAAAGCAGCCTGCATTTCAATGAATAGCAACCAAGTTCCAGTAGTAATGTGAGTAAATTCGATATTTTGTACTTCAACATTGCCGGGTTGTCTACAAACTACGTAGAAGTGCGTCAGATTGTAGAGGAAAAACGTCCATATTTACGCTTGAATTTTCACGACAAAATATAAAAATATATAGTCGTTGTGGTCCAACATTTCAAAAATCATAAAAACCGAATATTTTGACAATTTTAGCAAATTTGAGTACATGATAAATTTTAACCAATAGTTTAGGTAAAAACAAGAAGTAATACGCTTTCTATTCATAAAAAAACATTGCAAATCGATCCAGTGGTTCAGAAGTAATGGTTTTTTTTAAATAAAAAATTTCGAAAAATGTCGATTTTTCTGATAACCCTATATCGAACATGGTCACCCTAATAAACAAATAAAAAATACTGGTCTTATTATTTTTGATGAAGAACATACCAGCCGATTTTGAGCAAAATCAGACAACTTATTTACTAACTCTATTCTTTTCCCGTGGAATCGCTGTACATATGTATATATAATGATATATAATGATAAAAAGACTTGTGTCATTTTTCGTCAAATATGCTACGAAACGTCTAATTATACTTATCTATTCAAGTGTATAATTAGTTGAATATATCTTATAGCTTAAACATTTCATGATTTATAGTAAAAGATGTAATCGAACGTTGTATATTAGGCTGAGTGAAGGGACACCCCCTAACTGTTGATTAAAAATATCCCAAAAAGCAAAAAAAAAAACAACCATGAATTTGTTGCTATACTATAATAAAGTATAACAATACTATCCGATCAGACGTAAGCTGAGACAATTTGCTGAGATGAGATGAAAGCTGCTGCCCCCATAACCTCGCTTAATAGAGGCTTGCCGCCCCCAAGTTCAAGGAGTCCAAATCTTACTCTTTATGCATAATTTTCTATTTAGCATAGAAATTGATGATATTATTTGGTACCTAAATTTTCAATGATTATTTTTATGCTTATGTTTGTGGTGATTGTTTTGTTATCTGTTTTGAAAAGATTGTTTTTGATATTTTTAAGACAATTGTTGGTTGTTTTATTTTCAATACGATGTCTCTATATATTTTTTCTGAAGGCCGGGGTCGCCCTCTAGTACTGATATTGAAGTCATTAAATTATAGTAAAAATTATAATTTATTGACATTTCTTATATTCTATTGGAATTTTCAATTGCTTCATTGCTACCAATCCTGTTGTTTTTTTCCTCATGTTTACTGGAAATTCTCTATTTTTTATGAATAATTTATATGTTAGTGAATAATAAATGATTTGATATACTAACACATTTCAAACGATTTTAGTTCCATCAAACGATAATGACGTACCTGAACGATAGAATTTGGCAGTTTCATTTTTATATTGCAAAAACATGGCCAGAAGATCCAATTTGTCTACATTTTCCAGGATGCACATTAACCGTAAGTATGAAAGCTTTTCCAATTTATTTTAAGTAATCGATATGATGATTGGTAGTGTTAAAATATGTTTGCTTATCACATATAACACAGAACAGTATAGCCTCAACTTTTCCATCAAGTATCTCTCGTTCAGTCGGGCTTTCGGTTACTCGGTGGGTTCGCTATATTTTATTTATTTATTTATTGTATACCATCTTCGACTATGTCGTACAGACTGATTACTTAAAAATTACTTAATCTCAACCTCTAATTCTAGCACAAGCACATTTTTAGACAAAATAAAATCAAATTCGTAACAAACATCGTTAAAGGATTGCAAACACAAGTTAAAACAAATATTGAATCCGAAGTTCGTAGGAATTGCCAGTAATGGGGAT
Organism: Aedes japonicus; assembly: GCA_034211315.2. Lineage (NCBI taxonomy): Eukaryota > Metazoa > Arthropoda > Insecta > Diptera > Culicidae > Aedes > Aedes japonicus. The sequence goes on from JASCZW010012231.1 coordinate 28,394, forward strand.
CCATCAAGCATCTCTCGTTCAGTCGGGCTTTCGGTTACTCGGTGGGTTCGCTATATTTTATTTATTTATTTATTGTATACCATCTTCGACTATGTCGTACAGACTGATTACTTAGAAATTACTTAATCTCAACCTCTAATTCTAGCACAAACACATTTTTAGACAAAATAAAATCAAATTCGTAACAAACATCGTTAAAGGATTGCAAACACAAGTTAAAACAAATATTGAATCCGAAGTTCGTAGGAATTGCCAGTAATGGGGAGTTTCGGAACAGACGAAGAAGAGTGTTCCACGGAATTAGTTCTAGGAGTTCGGGACAATCCACATGGCCCATTATGAGGTCGAAGATGAACAGCCGTTGCAGTTTAAGGTTGAAGGATTCATCATCATCTTGGCGAGCAGAATACAGTGAATACATTTTCACGAACTATGTTTTGATTTTGAACGAAAAAACTGCTTTCGAATTTTTGATGATGACCGAAAATTGATGATGAATCTTTCAACCTTAATACGCCTGGCTGAGAGGGTTTCCAAATCGATCAACTTGCATCGTTAGGGATAAGCGGGAAGGTTGACTGGATCATTCCATGGGAGCCGACGCAATGGTAACCTCATGAAACTTTTCTGAACCCGCTCAATTGCAAGAGTATGCGTGACGTAAGATGGAGACCACACCGGTGAGGCGTATTCTAAGATGCTGCGAACTAGCGAGCAAAAAAGCGTCTTAAGGCAATAAACGTCAGTGAAGCCTGAAGTATGACGACTTATAAATCCAAGTACAGTGTATGCTTTAGCAATAACGATGCTCGTGTGCTCATTGAACCTCAGCTTCAAATCAATCGTAACACCCAGATCACAGATAGAACTTACACGTTCCAGAGAATCCGATCCCATATAATACTGGTGCAGAATAACGTTGTTGCAGCGGGTGTAAGTCATTACTTTGCACTTTTTGTTGTTTGTGCGCATGCCGTTGTCACCACACTAGGTTAGCAAACGGTTTATATCCTCCTGTACTTCAACACAATCGGCGGGGGAAATAACCACGCGGAAAAATTTCAGATCATCGGCGAATGAAAGTTTTGACGATGAAAGCAGTTCACACAAGTCATTCACATAAATAATAAAAATAAGAGGGTGGAAAACACTACCCTGGGGTACTCCAGATGGTATGTTGAATGTCCTGGAACGCACTGAATTCACAGTTACGAAAGCATCGCGATTAGACAGGTACAAATAGAGCCATTCAGTGATCCATGTTGGAAATCCTAGGTGGCTCATTTTTCCAATGATGAGATTGTGCGGTACTGCATCAAACGCTTTCGCAAAGTCGATATAAACCGAATCCACTTGTCGCTTTGCTTCCAGTTCACGTGATATCGCTGAAACATAGCACATTAGGTTCGATGTTGTAGAACGGAGCTTCACAAAGCCATGTTGAGCAATGGAGATGATCGGTGCAACAGCTCTGTATATTACTGCGTAAATTAGCTTTTCGAAAACCTTACTGAGAGTGCAAAGTATGGATACTCCACGATAATTTACGACACAAGTGTAACTTCCGGACTTATGGATCGGTACTATGGACGCCGTTTTCCATGCAATTGGGAATATTCTGTCCTGTAGTGAGCGGTTATAAACTTCAGCGATGGGCATAGCAAGAGTAGTGGTGCAATTCTTCAAAAATACAGGAGGTAGGCTATTTGTTCCGGGTCCTTTCGTTGTGTCGAGATTGTAAGATTTACATTAATGCTGATCAATTACCATTCCACCAAAAAGGTACGAATACCCTTCAACGCTGAATGACAACTGTTCGAACAGAGACAGAAGAACATAGACATAATCCATGTACAACATAAAAGCGAGCAAAATAAATTAGTGATGTAGTTGGTTTTTGGTCTGTGACTTGACAAGACTATTGTGTTTATTATCTCTGAAGAAATAACCTTTTAGTGGCGACGAGGAAAATTTAAAATTAAAAAAAGAACAACAGTTAACGCGGCGTTAGTGAAAGTACAGTTGAATACCCTACGGATCGTGACTAATTGGAAAACTTGCGAAGAAAACAGTGAAGTGATTGGATCTGGGACAATTAGAGAACCACGTAAAAGTATTCTTTTTATTCGAGCCGGTCGTTAACGACGCCATTCCAACTGTGAGTTGTTTCATTGGACGTGGTTTGCGCTTTTGTAGCAATAAGATTTTCGTCGAAGGGTGAATTTTCTGGTTACCGGTACGGCTTTGTACTAGCCATATTTGACGCTGAGGACCGAGCGAAATCTCGACAGTAGCTGGCATCTAGCAGCGAGTTGTTACAATAGAGAAGGTACGACATTTTATTTTCTATATTATGTTTATATTATGTACCACTGGTGCAGTTTTTCTCTTGATTTGTGACAGACATGGCGCTGATTGCAACTGTAGATCCATACGTTCCGAATACGTCCTTTACGAATTATGTAGAGCATTTTGAATATTTTTTCTCGGCAAATGCTATTGCCGATGAAAAGAAAAAGGATTTCTTTATTAATTTGTGTGGTATGGCAACTTTTAATGAGCTGAAACTACTTTATCTCGCCACGGATTTAAAATCATTGAGTTACGCTGAAATCACTAAAAAACTTAAGGAGCGTTTTGACCGAGTAGAATCGGACGTACTGTGACGATATAAATTCCGGTGTCGTGTGCAGTCCCCGTCAGAATCGGGAGAGAATTTTATTCTAGCAGTCAAGTTATAAGCGGAGCAGTGCGATTTTGGAAAATTCCGTGATTCGGCCGTGAGGGATGAGTTGATATACGGTATTTACTACAAGGATTTGCAGCGGCAATTGTTAAACTAAGATGGCTTGCTTTTGAAAACAGCAGAAAAACTTATTAAAAATCGTGATCTTGCTTCGTCCCGAGCGCGAGTAATTAATTCAGAAAGTGTTAATTCTGTTAGGCACCGTTTAGGCAATCGCGATTCGAGGTATGACAGGTGGTACAATATATATAGGAGAAATGTTAGACCGCATAGCAGAAACAGGGATCCTTATGTAAACAACAATAAAGGACGATCAGATCCAGAGCATGGATCTTCCAGTAGGGGAGTTTTAAAAGCAGCCAGAAGAACGCGGTGAACTTCGTAAAGGAAAATTCGGTTTCCGAAAACGTCCACGACTACTTCAAGCGGTTGATGGTTGAACACGGTACTAACAGCGACTCAATAGGTGATTATCCTTGTTTGATGATTAAATCTGTAAACCGTATCAGTGAACCTTGTCTCCTTGATGCTATAATTGAAGGTAGAATAGTAAAAATGGAGGCTGATAGTGGCTCAACCGTTTCTGTGATGGGAAAGACCGATTTTTTCAACCATTTTGGAAATTTGTCAGTTAAAACTAGCCAACGAAAGTTGGTTGTAGTAAATGGTTCAGCTTTGGAGATTGTTGGGGTTGCATTGGTACAGGTTACGCTTAACCGAAAGACAGCTCTAATGGAGCTTGTGGTATTGAATACCATCCACCATTTCGTTCCTTTGTTAGGAAGAGACTGGTTGGACACATTTTGCGGTGAGTGGAGGCAGAAGTTGGTTAATGTTTTCTCTATAAATGGTGCATCAATTAGCGATGAGATAACGTTAAGCGAGATTAAAACCAGATATAAACACATATTCGATTAAAACATTTCCACTCCAATTATCGGATTTGAGGCAGATTTAATTCTTCGCGAAGATAAACAAATATTCCGGAAAGCTTACGATGTGCCTTACCGCCTGAGAGATAAACTATTGACTTTATTGAACACAATGGAGAAAGATGGAATAATTACGCCAGTGAAGACTAGTTTATGGGCTTCTCCGGTGGTTGTAAAGAAAGGTAACAATTTAAGGCTTGTGATCGACTGCAAAGTGTCGATCAATAAAGTATTGATACCTAATACCTATCCCCTACCGACAGCTCAGGATCTGTTTGCGTCTTTAGCAGGCTGTAAAGTGTTCTGCTTGTTAGATTTGGCAAACGCCTATACACAGTTGAATCTTTCCGATAAATCGAGGAGTTTCGTAGTGATTAATACAATCAAGGGATTGTATTCATATAATAGGCTTCCTCAGGGTGCTTCCCAGCGTTGCCAGGTATACCGATTTATCGGTATTTATACCGATTTTTATTCTCAATACCGATATACCGACAAGGGCTCTGAAAATACCGATTTCCAACTTTTTATACCGATAAATACCGATTTTTTATGAAAGTTATTTCAACATTATATTTGGTTTAGTATTTATCAGCGTGTTTTTTTTAGAGGTAATTGCATACGGAGGTAATTGCATTGATCAATTTATCTTAGTCGATATTTGGCTAATATCTTAGTCAAAGCAAGTTTTAGTATTTAACCTGCAAGACGGAGTTATCCTTTATCGCAACGGATATGCCAACTCGTTTACCTGTAGTTATTAATTATTTTCCGATCAAACAAGAGAAATCGCTATATACAGTTCATCCGTTCGAGACTCAACGCGAGAAACATTTGAATTAGTCTTAAATGCACGTACGCTGAACAAATTTGGAGTGTTATGGTTGTGTGTCTGTGATAAAACTATCGAGTTTAATTATGATATTAAATGCGTTAACAAATGAAGACAGGTTGTAATTTTAAGCAAAATAAAGTCATCAGTCCTATAGTAACAAGCTACAGTACTTTATACATTTATGCTTTTTAATATGGAATTTTCAAAAGAAATTATCAGTTTATTGATAGAGTAGAACGCTACTTCATCGTAGTCACTTATTTTTGTTCTATCAAGCAAAAAAATATCAAATACACTATGCGCTCAAGAAGCAGTGTTGAATAATCGATCATATCTTAGCTTTTCGTGACTAACAAATCCAGTAGTATGTATGGAAAAGTGTATAAAATTGGAAGCGGTATACACTAGAATTAATCCGTTTTTGCGTTAAAATCGATTTAAAAAAAAAATAAGGAATGTGCTTAGCGAGGTGCTTAGCACAACGGGAAATGGCTCAAAAACCTTATCGCTATATGATCGAGATTCGAAAACGAAAGGCCGAATGGAACTTGAACAGCGAAATTGAAACCCGGGAACACGTATTACGGATGAGCGGAACTTTCTACCGGCGAAACATAAAATAAACGGACGAAACTTGTATAAACGTGTTTATTGCGCTAACCATACTGAATGAATGAATAACAAAGGAAAAAAAGCGAATGCTTTTGCTGTAATGGTTTGCTCTGATGCGTTGGTGCAAGGTTTGACGTTTTCGTAGGTGCGCTGATGGAATGCGGGAGTAGGGATGTCGCTACCAGATTCTCAAACACTATACATGATATTTTGTTATCTTAATAACATCTTAAGAAGTGTGTATTCTAAACAATATATATTGTAAAGTATATTTACTCAAAGTAAACATATTCAACTCGAGATGGTAAAAATAAAAAAATGGTTAATGCATTTTTTATTTTATTTTTTATGTTTACGTCATACTTTGTTCATAAAAAAATTTAAAATAGAAGAAAAAGGATCGCCAAAATATATTGTAATCTTATACCAAAATTAAACTATAGTTCACTTGAAAAAAATCTGAATTTTACTTTATACCGATAAATACCGATATTTTTAATAAGCAATACCGATACTGTATAAATTCACCTGGCAACGCTGGTGCTTCCTCTAGCGCGGCGATCTTCCAACAGATCATGGAGACGATTTTAAGAGGTTTAAAATTTGTGTACTGCTATTTGGATGACGTTTTAATTGCTGGTCGAGATGTAGAAGAATGCCGGAGGAGATTATTTGAAGTTTTAGATCGTTTATCAAATGCAAATATCAAAGTTAACTACAGCAAGTGTAAATTTTTCGTAACTAAACTGTCCTATCTAGGCCATATAATTTAAGACAAAGGGCTTCTACCAAACTCTAAAAAGGAGCTACGATTCAAAAGGCCAAAGTTCCTCAAAATGTTACACAGCTAAAAGCCTTCTTTTGCTTAATTAATTACTACGGTAAATTTGAAAAAAATCTCTCCTCAACCCTGAGTCCTCTCTACCGACTATTAAAGAAAGACACCAAATTCGTGTGGGACATTTCATGTGACAAAGCTTTTGACAAATGCAAAATGCAGTTGTTGAATGCTGACTTCTTAACTTTATTTGACCAAAACAAACCTATAGTAGTTTGTGCAGATGCTTCTTCTTATGGTTTGGCAGGGGAATGTTATTGATGGAATTGAAAAACCTATATGCTTTGCTTCATTTTCTCTCAACTCAGCTCAGAAAACTCACCCGATTCTACATTTGGTAGCCAGTGCTGCTAGTTTTATACAATCAGGAAATTTCACAAGTTTTTATATGGGCAGAAATTCATTGTCTACACTGATCATAAACCACTCTTGGGAATTTTAGGTAAATCGGGCAGAAACGCAATCTTTGTGACCAGGCTTCAACGTTATGTCATGGAGTTAGCCATTTACGATTTTGAAATTTTGTATAGACCCTCGGACAAGATGTGCAATGCAGATTTCTGCTCACGATTTCCTCTAGCTATTGAAGTTCCCGTAAACTGCAAGGTCCCATGCGTAAATAGTTTGAATTTCTCTCATGAGCTACCTGTTGAATTTTCCTTGATTGCTAGGGAAACAAAATCAAACTCATTCTTGCAAGAAATAATCGCTTTCTTGAAGAATAGCTGGCCTGATCGAATCGATAAGCAGTTCAAAGATATTTATTCGCAACATCATGATTTGGAAATAGTAGATGGGTGTTTATTGTTTCAAGAAAGGGTAATTATTCCTGTCGCTGCGAAAACCACACTTTTCCCTTATTGTGGGGGAAGGCAAGCTTTTCGTACAACACTTATTTCAGTGCAAACTTCGAGAGCGCTTCTCCAACGGCCTGGAGTTTTAACCACTATGTTTGACTGAGTCCTAACGAAGATTCCGACGAGTTCTCGGATTCACAAGGAATCAGGGAGTGAGCTCCGCACTCCAGAACGAGCAGACTATGGTTGCAGTTAACTCGTCCCAGCTTCAGAGTTCCGCAGAAAGATTCTATGGTTGCAGATCTATCCCGGAACATGGAACTTCGAACTAAAGAAATACTATGGTTGCAGATTCCTTAAGTCAATCTTGATTTATTTCAAATATATATACAATAGTGATCCTAAGCCTACGAGTTGAATTCTCGATTTATAACAAGTATATAATCCTAGAAGCTCTTATGTAATTTTCTGGAACTTTCCATAACCTATTAAATGCCGTTGATTTTCTATCATTCGGCCTTATTCTATGTGACGCTACATTCGTCGTTGAAGAGGTTAACCTAGTTTTATTTCCCTTACATTCTATGTCCCTTTCAGACCTGGGATTTCCCATTATTTCCTCACACTTTCATCTTTATTGTAACTCAGGTCTGAAGAGGCATCTTGCTATAATATTGCGCATTTGTAGCGCTTTTCGCTTAAGTCGTATCCTTGGCTTAAGGCTAAACAGAGAAAGGATATGCTTAACATAATCGTGCATGCTCATTTGCTGCGCGTGGGCGTGTTTTTCTTATCTCGGGTGCGTGAAGCGTTCTCACCCGAGTGATGTAGCTTATTATGTAAACTCCAACCATTTCTTTTCGTCCTGCTTTTCATTTCTTATCCTTAAATTTAGAGTCCACGTCGCGATACTCTTCTATGACGATATGATGGCTTATAACCTCTTAATGCAAGATCGAAATTAATTAGCACGCGGTGACATTCCGGAGCCCGTAAATCGAATTAGATTTACTTACACTTTGCTGTTCCGCGGGTATAGATTTGGGTATAAAGGTGCTATTGGTGCACTTGGCTCTTCTTCTACTTCTAACTGTGTGATTTCATTTCCTATATTTAGTAGAGGGGAATTGCTTTCGGAATTGACGGTTCTTTGCATGGCGTTCCGGTGAGAAAGGATATTAGTCAATGAATCCCAGAAGGAAGCAATTAATTGCCATCCTAAACCATAAATATCGTACAATATGCGCCCATGCATAATTGTGTCGATTACGAATTTAATTATACGCCCAATCATGTATAACCCAATAAATGTAGATGTTATGTTTCCGAGTCGGGTGGACCATGACATCAGTTTGTCCCAATATTTGTCGATTACGTTTGCTACGATCTATTCTGACACAAGTGCCTCAAAACTGAATCCTTGAAATTCTGGATTCTGTCCCACTAAGATTTTGTGAAGCACGTTCGATGCTATTCGTCTATCTCCTTGTTCATAAATCATATTTCTCATTTTTGCTACGCTATCAGCGTCGTATACTCCGCTTTGCATTAAACTTGGGAGAGGTGTATATGACCATGATATTACTATATCAGTAGTCAATTTTAATGGTGCAGTCGTTTCTCTAAGGCGGCTATCGGTTGTGTACCATCTTCCGCCTGTTTGAAATTTAGCCGGTAGCAGAGGGGTACAGTCAATTTCTGTGCCTCTGTTCTGCAAAATTCTAGTCACCGGAGCAATAAACATTGATCGATTATTCAACATCACCGGTATTTTCTGGTAGCAAGTATCGTCCGATCTAGGAGTAACATACTCAGGTTTACATTCCAGAACATGTAAAACTTCTCCTGCAACGACTGCTGTATATCCCGATCTTTTGATTATGCTTGTTACAAATTCCGTTGGGTTTAAGCGCGCCAACGTCAATTTCGTTTCCATTAACATCTTGTCTACCTTACACATTTCAGTCATCACTTTGGCCGATGTAGTTTTCTACCAATGTTATTTTAGAATTGAAATATGTAAACAAGTCAAAATTTCTACCCGTTACAGATTTTTTGCTAAATGGAGAATTGAAACCAACCACTTCGACGATAAGGATGCGGGGGTGATCGGTCGTAAAACCCAAGTGGCCACAGACCTTTGTTCGTTCCCTCGCTCTTATCGAAAACACATGTGTTTGCGAGATGGTGCTATAAACAACATTCGAATAACCTTTTTGGATTTGGCTATCTATGTTTTTAGTTTTGTTTACAAGGCCCTCATAAATTACCTCAAACTCAGTTTCTTCGCACTTTTTATTATATCCCAAGTGATGTAACCGTCCTCAGAGTCCAAACATTTTCCCTGGGAATATATGCATGACAAACCGTTTTTCAAGTAAACAACATCATTTTCGAAATCTACTGTTGCGGTGTAGTCTCGTAACGTTATTTCGTATTCATAATACACTAGAGCGTCTACCCAGGTGTAAATGGGGGTTCTATATGTATCGTCCTTACATTTACTGCCCCAAACGGTGCCTGCGATGAGGGTACGTCCACGGATCGTGGCGTTCCTTTTAATCTCCCTTAATTGGTAATCGAAAGTAAATTTAACTATGCCGAGTTGATGGGAAAGTCGACACTCTTCTGACGTAAATTCTTTCACTATATATTCGTATCCTCTCTCATATTCAGAGGTGTGAGAGTGCATTCCGCAATGTTGGATACTTCGTTTTAATATGACTTTACATTGAAAAACTCTAATCTCGCTTTTCATATTTCTCTGCAACACCTGTATCTGAACTTCACTAGTTGACAGATTATTTGATGGTGGTATGCAGGAAGCTACATCTAAAAGTGAGTAGCTAGTTAAATTTACCTCTGGGCTGCCGCAATCATAGGCTTTTAGTCCAGAGCTCTCATATGATAATGCATTTCCTATGTATAGAATTAATAATAAATTTGCCCAATATGCGGGTCTGATAGTTTTATGTCTCATATGCTTCATTTTCTCGTTTGTCATTGGTGTTGTCTCCTTGGTTTGGACACACCTTCTTTCACTGAGTCTATGCTTTATATCGCATACTTTGTACATTGATCCCACAAAGTGTCTCTTCTTTGTAACGGCAATTTCTTCTTCTTGATCGTCCAACACCCGTTTAGTTGCTGTCGTTCCCTTTTCATGATCCTTGGGGACAGAATCCCCCTCAGGGGTCCTAACATCCAGTATGGCTAATTTTACCACTGGTCGGGTATATTGACCTGTTGCTGTTTTCACTACAGCTGATCTTACTTGTCCATCTTTGCTGGCGTGCGTCTTTGTTATGATACCCTTTTGCCATTTTGATTTTTGATTATCATCCGCGATCATAACGACATCTCCCACCTTTATGTTTACCACAGCTTCCGACCATTTAGATCTTCTAGCCTGTGTGGGAAGATATTCATGTAGCCATCTGTCCCAATAAATTTGTCTTGTGGCACTGGAAACATCATTCAGTGAAATTTTGGCTCCTCCTGCGCATCCAATCAAAAAATGATTAGGTGTGAGGGGCTCGTCATCTGTCGCATCCAAAGATATGGATGTGATAGGTCTACTATTTATTATGTTCTCAATCTCTATTAATAAAGATCTAAGTGCGTGTTCAGGCATAACATCCTTTGGTAAAAGGGTTTTAACTTCTTGTACCAAACGCTCCCAGGCACCACCAAAGTGTGGAGATGCCGGAGGATTAAGTTGCCATTCAATGCCCTTTGACGCTAGTCTGTAACGAATTTTCTTTAACTCATTATCAGCTCCTATAAAATTCGTTCCATTATCGCTGTAGAGGAATTTAATTCTTCCTCTTCTGTTCTGTACAGAATTCAAACAGATTAAAAAGGCATCAGCGCTTAAATCATGTGCAAGATCTAAATAAACTGCACGTGTTGTCATACATGTGAATAACGCTCCCCAACGCTTTTCAGTCCTTCAACCGATAGAAACATTATACGGTCCGAAGTAGTCTACCCCGGTATGAGTGAATGGCTTTATATATGGTTGAAGCCGACACTCAGGTAGAGGTGCCATTTTTGGGGTGCTTATCTTTGCACTTTCATTTTTACAATGTTGACATTTGTTTTTTATTCTACGCATGCCTGCGTCTATGTGGACTATATGATATTTTTGCCTTACTGCAGCTATTGCAGCCTGCATCTTTTGGTGCTTGAACGCCTCGTGTTGATCTTTTAGAATTAAATCTGTAACATGATGTTTGGCTGGAAGCACATAGGGAAGGTCCATTAATTATGTCACGCAGTTAGGGGGGAGGGGGGGTTTGGGAAAACGTGACGATCCATACAAAACAAATTAAAGGTCCATACAAAAAGTGTGACAAGGGGGGGGGGGGTATAAAAAGTCATTTTTGCGTGACGTAATTAATGGACGTTCCCATATGGGTACCGCGCTGCATAGGCAACAAATTCCGCATCCTTGTAGCGGGTTTCAGATTTTATTGTACCGTCTTGACTTAAGAACGGTGTTAGCTCACGTATATGACTTGTTTTATCAACGGTTGATCTTACCATCAATTCAGTCATTTCATCGGGGAATGCGTCCCATTGAGCCTTTTGAATTAGGAGAGTTTCTGCTTTCTCCATATCGATTGCTGTTATTTCCTTTTCAAATTTACGCTGCACTGTTTTGGATCTAAGCCAGTGCTTATATTTTAATACTATGCAAATAGTTCTCTTTAGCCGAGTTCAGTCCGAGCACCAGTTAATGTTTAGGCAATCGAAATCCGGTTTGTCTAAATGTGACATGGTATACATCGGACGTAACTCATCATGACTGAAGTCTTGAGTGGGTTCATTTATATTTCCCATTGGCCACGATTCTTCATTTATATGTAGGAATGATGGCCCTTCAATCCATTTTACTTTGAATGGCAACACCTTTGTGCCTTCATCCGCGGGGTTTAGAGCGGAACTAACATATCTCCATTGCGATTCTACAGTGTTGTCAAGAATCTCACTGATACGGTACTGTACAAATTGTTTATATTTTCGTATTTCCGATTTAATCCAGCTCAATACGGTTTTAGAATCCGACCAATACACTACTTGGTCTATTCTTGATCTTAATTCCTTCTGAATAGTGTTGGACAGTCTAGTCCCCAATACTGCTGCTTGCAATTCCAATCGGAGCACTGACATGATTTTAATATGCGACACTTTAGATTTAGCGGTCACTATTGTTACATCTGTTCCCTGCTCGTGCATAGTTCTTAAATATATAACGGTGGCAAATGCGTCTAATGAAGCGTCGCAAAAAACGTGAAGTTCCCGTCGTATTATATTTTTCGCGTATGAGTAACATCGAGGAATTCTTAAGTGATCTAAACAGGACAATTTATCGATCCATCTCTTCCATCGATGGTTCAAATTTTCAGGGATATTTTCATCCCAATCCAAACCCAGTCGCCAGATTTCCTGCATTAAAATCTTCGCTTCAATGGTGATGTGTGCGATCAATCCAAGGGGATCATATACGCTCATGATGAATGACAATACTCTTCTTTTAGTTGGTGTTAGGGTGATATTTTGAGGAATAATAACCTTGAACTTAAATTTGTCACACCGGGTATCCCAAAACATACCCAACACCTTCTCATAGGGACTTCTTCATCATCTAGGCTAACCTCCTTGGTTGGTGAAACTCGTTCTTTTAGTAACTCGGATAGTAACTTCCTGGAGTTCGAGAAGATATTCCTAATTTTGAAATTGGCTGCATTGTGTATTTCAATTACATCAGATACAACTTTGATAGCCTTCGTTACACTGTGAAAACTGTCCAAATAATCATCCACGTAATGATTTTTTATTATGACTTCCACAGCATCTGGTTTTTCCTTGCTAAATCTTTTTGCATTTGTATTTTTAACAAATTGCATTAAACTTGGAGAACATGTAGCTCCAAAGGTCATGACCTGCATTTGGTATACCTCCAATCTTGAGTCAGGTGTTTTCCTATAAACTATTCGCTGGGAATCTCGATCAGCTTTTCTCACCCAGATCCTTTGATAAGCTTCTTGAATATCGCCAGATATTGCTATCGGACCTTCTCTAAAACGTAGCTTTATATTAAAGGATGATTCATTCATATCTGGTCCTGGTAATAATTGGGAATTTAGTGAGATTCCACTTACTTTTGCAGCCGCGTCGAATACTATTCTTGGTTTCGGTGGCTGTTTATTTTTGTTTATAGTTATGAAATGAGGCAAGTAAAAAGTCTTCGGGGTTTCGACCATATACTCATCTGGAGTTAGTTTCTTCAAATACCCTTTTTCAACAAACTCATCCATTTTCTCATGGTACCACGTCTTTAATGGCGGGTCTTGTGTAAGTCGTTTTTCTAGATATACAAAACGACTCAGTGCTTTTTGGAAACTTCTTGGGTGAGTGACATTGTCATTCTTCCAAAGTAATCCTATCTCGAAACCATTTTCCGTAGGTTTCATAGTGTCCTCCATTATCTTTAAGGAACGTTCATCTGCTTTGGAGATCAACTCATTTTTTGGTACTTTTACCCCAAATGCTTCAGTGGAGAAATAATGAATAGATGTTTCTTTGTGTTTGGTTTTCCCTTGCTACTGCCAAAAATTACCCATCCCAACTTTGTTCTCTTGGCGATAGGTTCGTTGAATCCTCGGGATCTTTCCTCAAGGCCTTTGAACAAGTACGCGTGTGGTAATCCTAACAATATTGTTGGTGCTACCTTTTCGTGCGATTTTAGATTTATATCCTTCAAATATGGATATCGAGTCTGTAAATTTATGTAGTTTACAGACTGCGTCGGTAAGACTAATTCCTCAATGGTGCGTAGGTCCTTTAGGACGAACGTTTTTCCATTCTCACCGACTATTTGAATTTGTACTATCATGCTTCTGCTTTCCTCCTGAACTTCCCCATTAGTCCAAGCTAGCGTCATGGGTTTATTGACACCTGTGGTATTTAACTGGTTAATCAACTTACTCTGAACCAAGCTTACTGATGATCCTGAATCGAAAAATGCATAGGTATTTACATTATGCCCTCCATTAGACAATGTTACAGGCAGTATTTGATAATACACCATATCATGTTTATGCAAATGACAGTTAACCTGGTCCGACACAGTCTTTGTCTTAGGTTTTTCAATATCTTCTTTTTTAAAGTTTTTATTTGTGGTAAAATGCAATAATCTATTGTGCTTGCTTTGGCAGCCATCAATACCATATGCCCTGGCAAAGCGACAGTCCTTCACAATGTGATTTAAAATACGACATGAGAAACAATGCTTGTTGTTTATTACAAATTGCCTTCGTTTTTCGGAAGACATCCTTTTAAACTCACTACAACTAGTTAAGCGATGGTTCTGACTACATTTCGCACATTTTTGCTGATTAGCGGCATGATAATTAACTCTATCAGGCTTTTCAAACTTGCGAAATTTATCTGGGGGTTTCTCATTACTTACTCCCCTTTCAGCCATTAACATAGTGGCTAATTTTCCCTGAGGCTTCAACCATTCGTAAAAGTCACTCAAAGTTGGGGCTATGAAAGGTCTTAACAAAGTTGCCTCAGTTCTCTGACCATTTAAGTTCATTAACCATTGTTGATGTAAACCTGCGGGCAATTTTCCCGCAAGATCCCTGATTAGTCTCTGATCATTAAGGTATTCCTTGTGATCGAGACATTTCATGTTGATGACTAAATTACCGATTCCGGAAATAAAGTCAACCATTGTTCGAGGATTTTCGAACCTAGGATTTCTTAAAGCTAATACATCCTTTAGTAAACCCGAATACACCAGTTCCATACTCCCAAACTGGTCTTCAAGTGTATTCATGATTGCAGTTACATTATCGCAATCTAATAGCAGTGCATTCACTGCTCGCAAAGCATCTCCCTTTAAACTTTTCTGCAGACGATGTATATTTTCCATGTCTGAAAAATTTCCTTTCCTAGTAGTTTTAAAAAACGTTTTCTTGAACCGAGGCCATGTTTTATAATTACCGTCAAAGTAAGGCAGTTCCATTATAGATTGCCTTATGACATATCTTTCCGTAGCCGAGTGGCTGTTAGTATTTAATTTATTTATTTTTTCGATTATAGCTTCAAAGGCACTTAACTGGCCTTCTTCAACCGTTTAAATTTTCACATCAGATCTTGATTACATATTATCTTGATAAGAATTAATTATCTTATCCTTTTCAGCTAAGGCAGTCCTTAGCTTTCCACATTTCACACATACCCATTCTTCGTCTTTCTCGGGTGTGTGATCTATTTCTACGCAAGAGAGGTGGAACCAGCGATCACAATCATCGCAGGCCACCATTGTGTCCGTATCATCTTTTCCTTGACAAAGTTTACAGTGTCCATTTTTGTTGAAGACGAATTTGACTTCCATCATTAAGCCTTTTAAAATTCTCTTCTTTTTACAATATAATTTATTTAATTGTAACTAATCACCTTTTTTTTTACTCACTGTTGTTGCGCCGGTTGGAGATTGGTGCACTGGTTGGCGATTGGTGCGCCGGTTGGCGATTACTTGCGTCTGTTGACGCCTTCCTTTTTCAATTTGTTGAGGATTTCTCTCGTTCTATGAGAGTAGTTAGGCTCTGCCCAGTTCAAAATTTTAGTAATCTTGACTTCGAAAAACCTCTCTTTTTCTGTGTTCGGCCACAACTTTACTTTAAATGCTCTGGTTTCCGATCGTACTCCGTTCGGGAGGTCTTTTTTGTCCCACAGTTTATATGCCGCGGTTTTCTTCACCGCCTTTGATTGGAATTCTATCTCACGAAAATATTCAACCAGTTCGTTTATCTCGCTCATGAGATCACTCATAGCGCTTTTTCTTAGGCAATCCGGAGCCCGTGTTGAATTAACTCTTTCCTCAATATTCAAGCAGAATCGTGTCGCTATCGCTGCCGTAGTCTTCCTCCGGGTCTGATTCTTCTTTGACCTCTGGCACCATCAGCAAATGCGCATAGCGTTCGTAGGTTAGTTCCAAAACTTTATGAAACTTTACTAAGGCTTTGTAAGTAATGGCAAATTTCTTAAATTTCCAAATTAGCCTTCCTACCCAGCGTGCTTCTGGGTATCTTTCGTGAGATCGGAGACACACGGTTAGTTCGTCCAAAAAAAAGAAGATAAGGCCTTATTGCCAACCAAACGTTCCTGTGCTTTTTTGATCTATTCATTTGGCGTATAGCCTTATACTTTGACCTTTTACGGCCTTTGTTCGTTTTTTCACCGTTTCACCTGTGATTCGGACTTATCTTCACGTGGCTATTATGCTTCACTTTGATAAAGCTCGAAATTAACACCTTACACGTGTTTCTTCTTTTACATGCTTACTTGCCTTTATTTCTTTGCACTTACGTCCCACTATTGTTTGAGTCTATATGTTGGCCAAATTGCCTCACTGCGATACTTGGCTCTCAGGCCTCACGCTTTTAATTCATTTGGCACTCAGGCCACTATCTAGTGCCTTTAATACGCATTTTTCAGGCTTTACCGTGCCTGCACTGCGGCTAATATTGCCACCAGTGTCAATTTTGCCTTACGGCCCTACGGATTCGAAATCCAGCACTCCTGGTGCTTACTATTATTTTGGAAAATTTGCCTCACTTTGGCTTTACAGCCCCTAGTGTTCACTAGCACTCTTGGTGCTTATTTCTTTGGCAACTTTGCCTCACTTTGGCCAATACAGGCCTTAGTGTTCACTAGCACTCTTGGTGCTTATTTCTT
>JASCZW010012232.1:0-29205 GCA_034211315.2 Aedes japonicus
CAAATTTACTGAAGTCCGTTGAATCGATTACTGCTGAAATTTCTGCAAAAAGCATTGAATACAGCAAAATTTTTCTAAGTGTGTAGGGAACATATTTATTTTTAGTCAAGGGAACATATAATAGTCCTTAATACATTTATGTCTTGTGAAAGCGACAATACCGGATTGACCCACCGAAGGATGAAATTGGAATAAGGAAAACATGGTTAGTCGTCATTTATGTGAATTCTCATTTTCTATTTGATTTTCTATACTTTCGAATTGTTTAGGACTAGGCTCTGATGCATCGTGCAGTATCGGAATCATTGTTTGTTTTGTTCGCAATAAACCCGGTTTTGACGAATAAAGGGGTGCGCTTTGAAGAGTGCTGTCATCACAAATGAATCATATAGACGGAAACTTTCCATAGAACTTGATTCATTGCCAACAAAACAAACAATGACAACTGTAATATCACCGAATACTTCATCATTTCAATAGCGATGAAGTACGGGATACGGACTATACAATACAATAGATCAAACCATTGGTCGTAATGGTTTATGTCCCGAACAAAAAAATATATATAAAAATAATAGTAAACCTGACTATCAAATTATTCTCTGTGTAGTCAAAAAATATCACTGTTGTTTGCCAATAGATTCTATCGTATTTTCACCGTTATTGTTATCAGGGTTGTGATATTTTGTGTATTTGTTTTTCGGGTCATATTGTTGCTTCCGGTTTCCAGTTATTATTTCTATCACGCAAAAAATATACATAGTTATCCAGCATTTTACGAGATCTCATGGCCGTCTCGGTTGAGCTCGGTTTCTGGTGAGACAAGCGATCCGACGTTTGGCTTACACTTCCTGCACTTTTATCAATTTTTGAGTACAATTAGTATGTTATCTCTTTTTCTCTCATCAGAAATGTTACTCAATTTCGTAAAAAGTGGATCTACTCAAAATTGAGTTGATCCACTTTTAACGAAAGTTGAGTAACATTTCCATGAGAGAAAAAGAGATAGCATACAATTGTACTCAAAAAATTGAGTAAAGGTAGCGGCAGTGTAGGTCGTTTGACGAGTTTGACAGCTAATCGATAAGATCTGATCGATTCTCGTCAAACGGCCTTAGCCAAACGTCAAATAGCTTGCTCCGTGCACGCTAAGACAAGAAACCAAAATTCTTCATAAAATACCGAAAATCGTCGAAAGTGCACATGCTCGAGATTATCGGTAAACATGGATTACCGAAATTTCGGTATTGCAGGAAAACCGGGAAAAACATTAATATTTACTTATTTTTGTACGGTAATTTTACCGAAATGCCAGCAACTTTTTTTTTTTTTTTATTTCTTTATTATTGTGGCTTTCAGCCTCCTGGGCTGGTTCGCCACTAAATGCTAGCAACTCAATGAGCATATTTTAACCAAATTTAGGTAAAAATATAACGATAAAATCTGTAAATCCACTTTATTGAAGAACTAAGTAAAATCAAACGTTTTGTTTTGCAAATTATACCGATACTTTAGGTTTTGCTACCAAAACCTAATTCTCGGTAAATTGAAACTGTATTTTCGGTAATCTGATCTAGCGTGTAACAGAAACCGAGCTCAACCGAGACGGCCATTAGAACTCCTAAAATGCTGGATACCAATACAAAATAGGAATCAATTCAACTATGTTGGTTTAAATATGGACCAATAAAACTGATGAACTAATTCAACAAAACCTTTTGAGTGGAAATAAAACTTGATGCTCTATAGAATTGAACATCGTGTTTTTTATTGTTTTACACAAAAATATTTTCATAATCCTCCAAAGGCATTTTGCTGAAATAATGAAACATTGATGAACTAACACAAAAAATCGTTTAATTGGAATAAAACTTCATGCTTCATAGAACTGAATGTCGTGTTATATTGTTCATTTTTGTTTCTTAAGCTGAGATCACACTGTTTGACTAAACGCCTAAATATTTGTAAGTTTGGTCAAATATATTTGACCAACGTGTGATCGCCATATATATCTTGACCAAATAATGCTATGGCAAATATTTGGTTTGTGTTTGTCATTCAAATTATTTGATAATTTGTCAAATAGTAGGATACCCTTTGTCAAATATATTTGCTCAAGTCTAATAGAATAACTTATTTGACACTCTGGAAATTCTTGAGTGGCAAACATGAGCAAATTCATACACAGAGAAAAATAAGCAAATTCACACACAGAAAAAAATCCGTTCATTTTATCGTGATTCTGTTCACGAATGATGAAACATAACCACAAACCATTCCAGGACCATTTCGCTTATTGTTGACGACCATTTCCGTGTTTGCTACGATATTTATCCCTGCAGAAATATAATAAGCCTTGCGAAGTTTAAGCAGATGCAGTTCGGTCAAGTAGCAAAAACGAATGTTGTTTTGTGAAATATTAACAGAGTTGTTCGGAATTGTCTTTCAGACACCTTGAACATGAATGTTAATTATGAACAAAGAGCTCAGGTGAAATCATATTCAAATATTTTTTTAAGACTGCAGGATGCTTTAGAAATTGTTTTGAAGGTCTATAACAGTTCAAAAATTTAAATCACGTTCGTATTTTAGAAACCAGTTTGCTCAGAAACTATTCCCAAGTCTTTTAGGTGTCAAAGATTTGAAGAGAGTCCTTCGCATATTTAAAGACTTCAAGATGATCAGCGATTTAATACTAGGATAATAACAATCAAAGCCCTTCCACCTTAGCTCAGTCAGCAAAACGATGACTACAAAGCAAAACCTATGTTGGATGACTTAGCTTATGGCTGCACAATCATACTAATGCAAAAAATTACGTACGGCATTGAAAACTCTCAATTAATAACTGAGAAAGTGCACCCAGAACACTAAGTTCTTCAACTCCAGATGCCGGCGTTAATCCCAGTAGGAACGTCACTAAGCCAGATCCAATTCCGAATTAGCACCAAGTAACTACAAGCATTATATTATTGCACTTATTCAACCCAAAATCAACATCGGTGAATGTGGAATCGATCAGTTCCAACAGTTGTCAAGCTAATGAAGCGCTAGATTGCTTCAGGGTGTAGTCATGCATTACCAATGCGCAGCATGCTACTTTAGCAGTTCTATTGTGAGGCATTCAAAAACAATATTGCATTAGTTCGACCTTAGTGGGACCCTCTTCAGCTTTAATCCAACCTGATGATACACTAGACGATGATCCATATCATTCTCAACGATTCCGGAACCGGGCATCTTATACTATTAGTACTAATTTAACTGATCCCAAGCATATTGAAGTAGTTTAAATCTACATGCAAAAGTCGCAGTAGAAACTACCATTTCAAGGGTTGAAATTAAGCGAAATCACCAACAATTTTCAGCTCTACCATAAATGCAGTTGATTTTAATGCCTGGCAGACTAACAATGGTGCGGTTGATATCATTACGAGGTTCGTCAAATATACACAAAATTGAAGGTTTTACCATAAACGTAGTCATTGACTGAAATTTCATGGTAGTTTTAGAAGATAGAGTAATGGTGAAATGGTAGTTTTTACCAAAGATTTTTTCCTTATTCTGAAGTTGATTCAAGCATATATTCGCAATCTAAAAATATAGTTGATTTTAGATGAAATATCATTGATTGAAATATACTTTTTTTCCGTTTATATGCAATCATTTGCAAACAGTACAGTAGTGCAAATGATACGTAATCAAACATTTTTAACGAAAGTTGAGTCAAACAATCGGATTGACATATTTGGCCAAACAATTTGAGTCAAACATTTGCCAAACACGAATCAAAGTCGTGATAGCGTGGACAAACAACTTCTGCGAAACAGTATTATTTGGCAAAACGTAACGAGAAAAAGTATTTGGCGTATTGTCAAACAGTGTAATACTAGCTTTAGACTTATATATAAGCCCAACCTAGAGGTCAGTTATCTGGAAAGAGAATAACTCGTTGATAGTCTGTTCTAAAAATTATAATTGATTATGTTGAACTACATTAGAAAAGCAGAGGCAGATACAGTAGGAAATGTGCTCATAAAAATATTAAAAAAATGATGTAGAAGAAGACGTTCGTTTATCACACAATGAGAGGCACCAAGAGTGAACATACGATGTTTTTGGCTAGAACAAAATGCATGTGAAGAGAAAGTGGTTGAAGGTCCGTCAGAGTACGGCAGGTAGGAAAATTAACAGATGTTTTGAAAAATTGAGCTGAGGGCATGTATCCAATGGTACTCGAACCATGGACGTCAATCTTTGCCTAACATCCCACCAGCGGGTAGGTTGTAGCGACGGAACAAGTCCGCCACTTTCTCTTCATCTTTCATCATCTTTCATTCTAGCCAAAAAACATTGTTGTTCACTCTTGGTGCTCGCTGGGTGATGACGAACATCTCCTTCTACATCATAATCGTTACTCCTGCACGGAGAATACATAACATAACAATTAATGTATGTAAACCCATAAATGGTGGTAACCATTAATTATACTGGTGGGGACCAGTATCGCATCGCTTCACGATGTTTCTCTCTCGGAGGTCTCTGACGTTGGAGACGACGAGAAAAACTTAGTGATCGTCAGTCGTGCGAATCAAAGACAAACCCAAAAAAGGGAGAGTTCCTTCCTCATGTAGACGCATCTGTAAACAGAGTGCACACAATAGATCGCTAAGAATAAACTTATACTAAGCCACAGTGAGTACGTGAGCGTCTTTCCACGCGCTCAATTTTGTCTGTTGAAGTGGCGGGACTTGTTCCGTCGCTACAACCTACTCCCGCAGTGGGATGTTAGGCAAAGATTGACGTCCATGGTTCGAGTACCATTGGATACATGCCCTTTCGCTCAATTTTCAAAAACATCTGTTAATTTTCCTACCTGCCGTACTCTGACGGACCTTTCAACACTTTCTCTTCACATCTTTCATTCTAGCCAAAAACATTGTTGTTCACTCTTGGTGCCTCATGGTGATGAGCGAACATCTCCTTCTACATCATAATCGTTACTCCTCGCACGGAGAATACATAACATAACAATTAATGTATTAAAAAAATGTATATGATTGCTATAAATCAAATATTATTTAAATTAAGCTCACACTGGTGGTTATCTTAAATAATTGTATTGGTTTGATTTGAATGAAATTTTGAATTGATTTGGAACAAATAGAAACCTTGCATTGAATACTAACAGAATATTTGGTTAATTCAAAGCAGAGTGATTTCTTGGCGTGATTCATTTTTCCAATATATTCACTGCTGTTTCATTTTACTCAATTTTTGATTACTATTGTATACTAGGGAACGTCTATTAATAAGGTCACGCAAGAATAACTTTTTATTAACCCCCCCCCCTCGCCTTGTCACATTTTTTGTATGGACCTTCAATTTTTTTTTGTGTGGATCGTCACGTTTTCCCAAACTCAAACCCCCCCTCCCCCCTTACTGTTCACGAAAATGCTACTTGATTTTCGTAAACAGTGGATCTACTCAATTTTATGAGTAGATCATCTTTTTACGAAAATTGAGTAACATTTCCGTGAGAGAAAAAGAGAAAGTATACAATTGTAAATTGCATTATTCATGTTAATTCATGTTCAGGGCCTAAAAGCCATTTGTAAACACTGACTTTAATTGTCGATTTCTCTTAAGTCTTCCATCACTCTCGTGAAATGAAAACAGCATCTGGTAGAAGAATGTTAGTTCTACCATATGGAGTAGCTAGATATAGTAGGATTCACGTGATTCGTGAGAGATTAACGTTTGAGTCGATCTAAGTGGCTGCGTACTTCTGAATTCTGCATCTCTATATTGCCCTTTGCGTCGAAAATGTTACTGTTATTTCAGCGCCACTTCGATTGTTTGTTAAATCTTGTTAGTGTCTACGGCATACACTTCTTTATAATCAAAAAAATAGTACGTTTAAAACGCGAACCAGATTAAATAAACCACTAAAATGGCGCGAAGGATGGCGCTGATATTACAATAAAATTTTCAGCGCATAGGACAATACCATTCTCCTCACATTTTCATATGGTCGAAAGTAACAAATATAAAAACTGACTCATTGAATATTCGGTCAAAACCTAGAATCTATAATTGTATCTGTAGATTTTTCAACTCAACCAAGTTCATTGAATCTTCTGGAAAGTCAAAAGATATTATGGAATAATCATGGTCATTCTCACTTAGTCTAGCTACAGTTACAATTAGTAGGGGCTCTGCCAAACTGCACCAATCGCCTATCCGAAATCATCAGTTTTGTCCGAAATATTAAAACAGAACTTTTCAATTTGAAGATGAATCACATCAGTGGTTCTTGGAGTTTGTATCCAATAACGAATTTGAGTGATCCATCCCTTGATGCACCGAAAAAATATTATGTGAGAATGTCGCTTGGTGCAATCTGGCAGAGCCCTGACCGATTGTAGATCCTATGTTTTCAATACCATAATAGTTAGGATGACCTACAACATTCCAGATTATCCAATAATGTCAGTTGACCTACCGAAAGATCCAGTTAACATGGTTGAATACAAATCGTAAATTTATATAGCCTGAAAAGCTAAAATTAATATTCCAGATTCTAATTTCTGAGATTCAGAACTGTATGGCTGATATAGAACATCCCAGATCATCTAATAAAGCCTGCTGAACTTACAAAAAACTCAATAAACATGGTTGAAAACATATAATAACCTTATATAGCCGAAAAATCTACAGTTACAATTATAGATGCTGAGTTCAGTACTCCAGGGCAGTTTGGATGACTTCGAACATCCCATTATCACATAATGTAGGTTGCCCTTTTATAAGATCCAATGAACATAGTTGAATACATATAGTACATTCGTACATTGGAAAAAGCTATAGTTTCAATTGTAGTTCCTAAGTTATGAATTTATGAACAGGTCTGGTAAAACCTAGAACATCCCACAATCCATCATAATGTCGGTTAAACTCCCAGAAGATCCATTGAACATGGTTGAATACATGTCTTAAATTTATCTAATCTCAAAACTATAGTTACAACTGTACATCCTATGTTCTGAGCTCCAGGACTGTTTGGATGACCTCAAACATCCCAGATTATCTCAAAATATATAGCCTGAAATGCTACACTTTCCACTGTGGACCCACAGTTTCGAACTTCTTCATGTTCAGGACAAGTTTATAATTACTCAGAATAAATTTTATAATCACTCAGATCAGTAATTTGTTTAACAGCAACAACTGATTGTCCCTTTTGTTCATGGTGCTGACAAAGCAATGTTGCTATTGGTAATGTGTTGTAATAACGACAAAAAGTTTTTTTTATCTCTGTTTCATGCAAACAAGGTCGTTGAAACCTGTGTGCGAATCACAACATTTTCTCACAGCAAATTGTCTCTCCCATCATCGATACAACATTTTGTTGTTTTCCTTCGTGTTTTGTTGTAATACATTCAAGTTACAACATATAATTGTTGCAGAGTGAGAGAATAACGGGTGTATCACTCGTCATAGTTGAGTTGTCTTATGGTTTAAGGTACAAAATGTGAATATTTGACACACTGCTTACATTACAAAAACTCACGGAGCCAAAGACAGAAGTGCAATCGTTTTTTGATGAGTTTGTCTGTTGATGTCACAGCGATGTCACGATAATCGATAAATGCTCACATGCTACCATCATGCAACTCATCAAACCATCGTAAGGTGGATTACGGTGAGCTGTTGAGTTATGTAGTGGGCAAAAAGAAGAAGGCAAATGTTCAATTTAACAGTTTCAAGAATATCCGCTTGTTCGGATGGAGAAAAAATGTTGTGCCTGAAACTGCGTGATTTTAAAGTTGTAAGTAATTTTTATTTATTATATTACGTGTCATTGATGGTTGATGTTATCCATTTTTGTAGAAAATCAAAGATCAAATTAAAAGAGACGGAGAGAGTTCTGCGGCCAGATGGATTTTCTCCGATGCATGTACCGTTGAGCGGTGGTTAGCAAAATACTGGTGAAGTGGAGTAGAGTGAATTGTGCTGCTCTCAGTAAAAAAGTATACGGACAGCATGACGACGACGTGATTTGATTAAGAACCGGTGCCAACAGCTGAATCAAAGTATTCTTCTTCAACACACACAAAAACTTAGTTATACCATCCAAAATAGAAATCATATCAAATAATATTTTGATTTGAATATGGACCAATAAAACTGATTGACTTGATTTAATCGAATTGATTTAAAAAAAACCACCCGTATAGCGAAAAACAATTTGCTTTATAGCCAAACTATATTTTGAGAGTGAGATATATTATCACATTTTATGTTATTGTTGTAAAATAGTTAAATCCCATTTTGACTTTACAACCTCTACATTAACACATATTGTTAATGTATGCCATATTCTCTTTGAAAGGTTTTTTACTGTCTGCACTCAGTCTGGATTATATACCAACTTTTTGGCATAGAGTACAGCAAGAAATTTGTTCGTGAAAATCACCATTTTTTTATGGTAACCTAACTTAACCGCCTATTCACCATATTGTTATTTGGCCTTTTAGCATCTGACATATTTTCCAAACTATATAGCAGATTGCTAGTTTATAGTTATCAACTATAGGGTAAAAGTCATAACAATAACGGAGAAGGTCGTCAAAATTAAGGGAAAGTCCACTAATTATATCACTCAGTGAGGGGAGGGACGGGGGCTTTTGGGTTTGGGGATTGGGAAAACGTAAAGATCCATACAAAAAAAAAATGAAGGTTCATACAAAAAACGTGACCAGGGGGGGTTATAAAAATCATTTTTGAATAGTTTGTAATCATGCGGACATTCATCGGAGAAAATCCATCTGGCCGCAGAACTCTCTGCGTCTCTCTCAACTTGATGTTTGATTTTCTAAAGAAATGGTTAACATCAACCATTAATCAAACACGTAATATAATAAATAAAAATGACTTACAACTTTAAAAGCGCACAGTTTCAGGCTCAACACTTTTTGCTCCATCCGCTATTTTTTGATCTTCTTGGCACTGTCAAAATAAACATTTGCCTTCTTGCTTTTGCTTCACTACACAACTCAACAGCTGACCGTAATCCACCTTATACGATGGCCTGATGAGTTGCATGATGGTAGCATGTGATCTTCTATCGAGTAGCGTGACACCGCTTAACATCGACAGACAAACTGATCAAAAAACGATTGATGAGAAAAACAACAGCACTATAGAGAGTGATTTCTTTGCGTGTATAGTATTATGGTTTCAGTTGAAAATCGAATTTATCGACTAGCGACAATCGATTTTACTCTCGTTCTGTACACGCTAAGATGAGAAAACCTAAAATTAGGCATTTATTTTACCTAAAATTAGGTATTATTGACAATACCCAAAATATCGGTAAAATTAAACGATAATAAACAGTAATTTTTACTGACAATTCGGTAATGTTCACTTTCAAATATTATACGTAATTATTTACCTTATATTGAATAAATTTTACTTCACTGAAGCAAAGCGGCCGCTTTGTTTTCCAAAGTGAAAAAGTAATTAATTTTCTTCTTAATCAATCCATTTATAGTAATCTCATTTCCAAATCTTTGAAGCAATAACTTTTGCATTCTTTTTTTTTATTCTAGCACTGACGGATCCTTGTGGGCCAACAAGAATTTGGTGCAGAACGGTGCAATTTGGCATCAACATTGGGTCGATGCAGAAAAAATATCTCTGTAGTGGAGGAATCTTGGTACGTAATGCAAAAGTGAGGTTAAACGTCGTCGATTGCGCTCTTGCATAACTATTTTTTGAGCTTTTTAAGCAAAGTAATTGGAGATTAAAAGGGCAGAAAATTGTCGATAATGACTAAACTGACCAATTCCATACAGTTTAAAAATAGCCAGAAAGTTATTATCAATTTCAGTTCTAGATACTTCGATTAACCTCACTTAAGCTTTACTTGGATTCATCCGTACTCTCTATTGCTACTTTTTCTTATTACAAAATAAAATCTGTCATGCATATGAACATTTGTTTCTCCTTGAGTGCAAAATTGGTTAAACTAATCCGAATAGATACATTTTTAGATTGCATGTCTTTTTTGAAGCATTCTGTAAAATAAAACTACGAATAAATACCCAATTTTGAGTAGAAAATAACGATAAACAATCAGTAATATTTAACGTTTAACTTCCTTTAAAACTATTAACCAATATTAGGTAATCTGTGTTTACGCATTAATTAGGTATGTGCAGTTTTGAGCGATTATCGGTACTTTTTAACGATCTTTAGGTATTCTGATCTTAGCGTGTACGTTATACCTGATGTCGGAAGTAGTGCGTTGTACGGCGCATCTGGTGCGCCATACAGCGCACTACTTCCGACATTAGGTATAACGTACAGAACGAGAGTAAAATCGATTGTCGCCAGTTGATAAATTCGGTTTTCAACTGAAACCATAATATCTTGCATTCAGTTGTGTTGTAGTGTTACAATAAATTCTAGCATATTTTCAATGTGATTTTTATCAGGCTATAAATAAGACATTTATTACTTTTCTAATCGGGTAGAGCGTTGCTTCCGCCCTCAAATTAAATATTATTATTTAATTTTGTTCCATTTTTTCATATTTTTCAATATGTGCAACGAGGGGGCTATTCCATCCTATAAATGTACGCAACCATTTTGCACAATCACATTGCAGTCACTGCTGCACCCCTTGTTTCATTCATTTTCTCATGTCAGTCGGAATGTTTCCATTTGCCTGCGCATTTAATGTTGGCTCTCGCACAGTCACATCACCCTTCACAGAGAGAGAGAGAGCACGCAACATACATATGTATGCATGTATGCCCAAACAGGCTGGCTACACTGTAGAGAATCATACAAACGAGCGACGACGACTCACGGGGGAAGACATTTTGAAAGCGCAAGTCTCGAATCGGGAATGTCTTGTGTGTGCTCTCGCTCGCCTCTTTGCCAATGTACTGGTGGTGACGATGATTTTCATTGATCATTGCGACTGAACGAAACGAGCCAGAAGTTAGGAGCCAGCTATAGTGAGTGAGTGGACGACGAATACAGAGCGTGCGAAGGAGGAGTTGTGCATTCTTCTCGATCGAAGTAGGCGAATTTTCGGAACGGAAAGTCCTGTTTAACGTCTCCGGGGGATCATTTCCGCCTCGTTACGATCGTTGACCGCCCGAATGTGATCCGGAAGAGTTCCGTTGGTGCAATTGCGAGTGGTAGAAAGTCCAGACCGTCCAGGGTTGAAAATCCGAGCGTGAAAATTGTGTGAAAGATTTACGTTCCTCTCTGTGCTGTGTGCATAGGTGTCTCGCTATCTCTTGCTGGCCGTCGTGGTTAAGTGGGTATCGTGCCGTTTCGGTCCGGCCAGTGAAGGCAGCTCAAATCTTTTCTTTCGATAAGTCGGTTCCTCCGCGCGCGTCCACCCCCGCGTGTTTGGCCCACTGGTGGGTTGTGTTATTTTACTTTTTTTTTGTACCATTCAGCAGTACGCGAGGAAGAATAGTATGTGTTCAGTGCGTGCGTACGTGTAGTGGTGGTGCTGCTGCTACGGATGATCAGGGCACACACGGAGGAAGGAAAATAATATACATCGCAGGTTTTGGAATCCGATTTCCGAAAAGCAAAAAAAAAGGCAAGAGAAAAGAAACGAACAGGAAAAGTGTTTCGTGGTTGAAAATAGTTTTCGCTGAAGGATTCGATTTGGAATTGGCAGGGGAAAAACGTGAATGGTTTGCGACTTACTAGAGTGCAAGCAACGTGAACTAGGAAAGGTTTAATTAATCCTAGGAAGAAAATCTCAAGGCAGAAGTAGTATTAGTACAGGTGAACGGCGAAGACAAATAGAAGGCAAGCGGAGGAGGAGTAGCAGAAGCAGCAGCAGCAGCAAAAAACAGGATGTATCTCAGAAGAATCTACATATCGACGATACTGTTGGCATGTTTTATGCTAACAGCACCGTGGTCCAGTGCTTTGGCACAGGATGAACAGGTATGTCACACTATTCTACCCCATCCTAGGAGGCGGCGGTGTGCTCAATTTTTTTTTTAATGGAAAACTTTTGTACAAAACTCAAGCAAGGTAATCCACAGCGGTCGCAGCAAGCGGGTGGGAAAGAGAGAAAAACCCAGCAGCGGCTGGCTGACTGACTGGATGAATCAAGGCAGTAAGAATGCTAATAACAATAATATTAATGAAATCAGAATCAAGAAGAAGAAGAAGAAGAAAGCTACATGGCAGCAGAAAAATATGAATCGCTTTTTATCAATGTTGCCAGCTTTTATGGGTTTATGATGGTGTAGGCTAGTTCGAGTTGCGATGGGGGAGGGGGAGCCTTTTTATGCATTATTTTGGTGCCGGAGGCTGTTCCGCTAATGATGTCACTTTTATTGTGCCTGGGCCTTTGTGCGGTGCAAAACGGATGGACGAACGAACGAACAACCGACCAAGAGAGGGTGTGACATCATTAGTGTTGTTTATTATCACTTTGGTGCGGTATCTTGGCGCCCGGCCTCGTCCGCCTCGGGTAGGCTGTAAAAGGATTTTCGGGCCGAGGAATGCCGTGACGTTGTTGGTTTTCGCTGCATTCCTGGGTAGTGTGTGGCCGGGTTTTCAGTTTGTTAGCTGTGGGTTTTGGCAGGATTGGGTTACTCGAGCAGGTGACCGAGGGTTTGAATGTTTATCATTTATTTATTCATTCACAGATAAGCGCCACTAAATTCGTTTTTAACCGGTGTATGGAGTTTGGAAAGCGGCATTCTATACCCGCGGTATGGCCGTTATCCGTTTCCGAAAAAGTTTAATTCGAGCATGTTGTGGGTGAAGATGATGATTCAATTCTAGCTCCACCCTTTTCGCAAAAATTTAATCAGCTAACTGGTCAACAGTGTGTTGTTAGCTGACTTTTGATAGTCAAACCAACTGCGCAGCATATGATTCAGTGAAGTTTCCAAGAAAGGTTTTTATGTCAGCAACAGTATCTGAGGACAATCCAAGATTATGACTTAAAGGAATTCGAAAAAAAATTGAGTGCAAAAAATCTACATTAAAATTGGATTGTATGACTTTTCCCGGAAAACCATTTCCCGGAAAACCGTTTCCCGGAAGATCATTTTCCGGAATAACATTTCCCGGAACAGACCTTTTCCCGGAAATACTTTTTCCGGAATATACCATTTCCCGGAAACCCATTTTCCGGAATTTTTGTTTACACCGAGAATGTGATTTTTTTTCTATCTTTAATATTTTAATTTCAATCACTGCCCTATCTAGTTTTGCGAAACATAAATACCAAAAACTGAAACTTTAGAATATTAGTAATTATCTGAGCATATTTTTTTTTGAAAGAACAGCTCATGCTTGAAAGAAGGGAAAATATCTGATAAATCAGCAGTTTAAAATACAATTCATATTAACATTTTGTCCTTTCGAAAACGTACAATTTGTTATTGAATTAAATTTTTGTTACAAAAGCGATTGCAAAGCTATTCGAATAAATGCAAAATGTTATGCGAATAAACTTGTACAGCAAAAATTTTAATGCCAACATTCTTAAAACTAATGTGCATTCTCTCGGTGAGTTATTTTAGTTGATGATGTGGTAGTTACATTTTAAGGTTTTTTGATATATACCATACTTAAAAAATCTATTGGCACTGATGGGGCGACGTCAATTGTAAACCGATTCAACATCTATAAGTAAACGTTTATAAATATATAACCGATACTAGATATTCTAAAAGGTCTGATCATAGTCAAGCTGGGACGAATTAAGGAAACTTATGCAGTGAATATAAGGGGGGCTGCCGCCCCCATACCCCCGCTTGTGGGGGCTTGCCGCCCCCAAACCCCCGCGATGGGGGGCTGTGCCGCCCCCTAAGCCCCCGCTGCAAAGGATCGAAATTTGAGTGAGGAATAAACCCTACGCAGCACTGTGCTATTTGTTCTTGGATACAAGGAGACATACAGTGCTAGACATTCGTGTAGCCGCGCCCTATTTTCTTTTCGTTTCAATATGAAATAAAGTAATTCAATGAAAGTTTATTTTGGTTTTGGAAATAGTTTATTTATTATTATCAAATACATTGCTCATTGAAATCAAATAACATTTGTAGGTATAAAAAAATCGAGAAAATGAAGTATAAAGGCTAGACATTCGTTTAGCCGCACCTGATAAAATATAAAAAATAGTTAAGTTGAGTGACAAATTTCGAAGTTCATCCATAAGTTAATATTTAGTATGGCTTCCTCCATTTCGAATAACCTCATAAATCCGATTTGGCATCGAATCGGTTAGCTTATGTAGTGTGGCCATGTTTATTTTGGCCCAACACTCCTGAATCGCTGTCTTTAGGCTGGAAACACTGTTATATTGTCGTCCATTTGCATACACCATGCCAGCTAAGATACCCCAGAGGTTCTCGATAGGATTACAGTCGGGACTGCAAGCCGGCCATTCAAGCAGTGGAATGTTTTTGTCACCAAACCACGCGAGGGATTGCTTAGAAACATGGATCGATGCGTTATCCTGCTGAAAAATTATGTCATCTGTTGCGTCATTCTCCATGTATCCTATCAAAACATCCTCCAGTAGATCCAGATACATTCCGGAATTCATTTTCGTTGAAATGAAGCAAATTGGAAGTTTAGCGTTGTAAGAAAAGGCTCCCACACCATTAAACTTCCGCCCCCAAAATTACGTTTGGATCTAACGATACTTTTTGGCTCAAATCATGCCAATAGCAACTATAACAATCCGGTCCATCCAGATTAAACTTTTTTCATCCGAAAAAATCACATTTCGCCATTCGCGATTCCATTCCATGTATTTTCTTGCGAATTTAAGTCGGTTCTCTTTATGGGAAGATGTGAGTCTCGGTTTACTTTGTAGTTTCGTCCATTTGATGTTCGGGGATTCGTTCAAAATCCGTGCGATTTGCCTGGGCGTTACCGGAACATTCAGTTTATCTTTTATTTGCGAACAGGACAATCGATTTTTAGTGGCTTCGTTTCTTATTTGCCCTTTCAGCCGCAAAGAAATTTTGCTTCGTCCTTTTGTTAGGACGTTTCACCCCATACTGTTCACCTTTGCCGAGAAAATTCCGAATAACTTTTTCGGATCGATTGATTTTTAGCGATTGACCGGTTTGAGTAGCCCTCAGCCTTGAACAACGTTATGATTCGTCGTTCCTCCTCCGTCAATCGAGTGCCTTTCGCCATTTCTATAAAGTGGTCACAAATAATAAGTTAAAATAAAATTTACCTACACACATCTTCACCGTACCTCTCAAAATGAAAACCTCGCAATAATATTTAGAAATCTTATCGAAATAACACCGTAATAACAATAACAACACACTTATTCGCACTGCAGCTAAACGTATGTCGAAGGTAGAGATGGAGGTTCATTTGTTTTCTTCCTATCACATGGCAGATATATGTGTGAGTGGGATGAGCGTCCTTCAAAGAAAGTGCTTTAGCTCTACTACCTATACAAAGAAAATGTAGCTCGATCAATATCTAGATATATTTAATTTACCGAATACTATTGGAATCTTGTAGGTGCGGCTAAACGAATGTCTGGCACTGTATTGTTATATAAGTCATAAAAAAAGCAATATGAATGATTCATACAATATACGATACATTTGTTCTATGTACAAAATCCGTATTTAAGAAACGCGAAAATTTTCAGTTATAAATAGACTAAATCAATCGGAGGTAATGGACTGTACGTTTTCCTCAGCTCCACACAATTTCAAAAAAAAATTTATAATTCTTGGAAGTATAGGAGATGGTGCTCTAAGGAAGTTCGCTCCTTTTGTGCACTACTTACTGCCATGCAAAAAGGAAGCAGTATACAAAAGGGCACTCTTTCTATAATTTCTGTCTGTGTGAATGTTTCTGTCTGGGCAAATCAAAACAAAACATGAACAGTCGAAAAAATGAACATATTTGGTGGTGAAAAATAAATTCCGGGAAATGGTACATTCCGGTATGTGGGGTTTCCGGGAAATGTTTCATTCCGCGAAATGGTTTTCCGGGAAATGGTCTCTTCCGGCAAATGGTCTTCTGGGAAATAGTTTTCCGGGAAATGGTTTTCCGGGAAATGTCGTACAATCCTAAAATTGTGAGTAAATTTCATTTGAATCGCCGAACAAGATACTCTCACGTGTGAGATCTACTTACAATGCTCGATTATTAATTGTAAATAGATTGAATCCGAACCCAAATCTTCGAAGGTAGTGCGAAATTAACAGTTCCTGCAGAAAATCCTGAGCATTTGATAATAATTATGAGTTTGCTTCCATCAACACATCCAGTAGAGCATGATTGACCGCCCATGGATGCTACTCCGTTATTTCCAGATCAGCTGTAATTGCACAAAAAACCAACAGATGATGTTTGGGACAAACATACATCCTCAATGTGTAACATTTAGTGACCCATTATGAAGCAATACCGGCGCCGGCAGTGCCCGAATGCAGGTCAAGTAGGGAATGGGAAGGAACGTGCGGACGTGATACTCGCTTTGAAGGAAGCCGAGAAATCCTCTGCACATCCACGAGAAATCACTGTTCTTCTTCTTCTTTAGCATTTCAAGCTTATTGCTTTCACAATTAGCTTATTGCTCGCTTTCAACTTAGTGTTCTAGAAGCACTTCCACAGTTATTAATTGAGAGCTTTCGATGCCAGGTACCATTTTTGCATTAGTATGATTGTGTGGCAAAGCACAATCATGCGCTATGCCCAGGGAGTCGAGAAATTTTCCTTAACGAAAAATTCCTAGACCAGACCGGGAATCGAACCCAGCCACCTCCAGCATGGTGTTGCTTTGTAGCTGCGCCTTTACTGACTGAGCTAAGGGAGGACCCGAGAAATCACTGGGATGTTGGATAGTTGGGAGAAGGCTAGCAGCAGGGTCGTTTTAGTTAACGATACGCATTCTCTGAAAGAGACTAGAACAACGAAAAACAAAACCAAGTTAAAACAGGATATTAGATATTGTCTTCAAAATTTGGTAGAAATAAATTGTTGCCTGAAATAAAACAAAATGAAGAACAAAGATATAAGTAAATTCCTTGTAATCTCCTGGATGTTTGATGAGCTTAGCCATTTTACTGAAAAGATACTAAGAGTTATTGTTGCGGGCTGTCGATGGTTGATTATAACTATGTGTTGAACACTTTTGACTGAAATGAGCATTGGATGAGAATAGTGAGAACATTTCATTGACTTCAGCTTAATAGACAACTGAGTATTGTAACAATACTCAGTTGTCTATTAAGCTGAAGTCCATTCGACCTATATCTGATGAACGCAGTCGGCTGTTCTACTTAATAGCGACCTAAATTTTGAAATATTACTGATCTATACTTTTACAGTCACCCTTCATTGTTAGTGAGTTGTTTGAAGGTTTGTTATTGGTTTGATCATCCGAACTTTAAATTTGGAAATTTGTGTCGCCTCATTCTAACCATTGTCTTATATAACACCGTAGAGCCACAAAGCCTGAACTTTCGTAGAACTGATTTCGCTAAATTGAGCAAATCTTTGGCCCAGATCAATTGGCAGTTCCTTGACTCATGTACCACTCCTGATGCAGCGGTGGACATTTTTGACGGGGTTGTGGCCCGGGCTATATCCGATTTTGTTCCGGTGTAGGAAAATTGCTCGTACACCTCCATGGTCCAATGCTCATTTACGGTACCTGAAGAGTGTATCTGAGATCGAAGGCTCTTCGTTAATACTGTAATACTCGAAATTTATTCACTAAGCGAATTTTCAGCTGGTAAAGGCTGACTAAAAGTAAATTGGTACGACCCTCGCACGCCGCTGGCATACCTCTAGTGTTGGGAATCGAACATCTTGACAGTGGTTTGTTTACACTTCTATAGAGAACAACTCTTGCAAGTTTGATCAACGTAGTCGATCGCGTTCAAAAGTAATGTGGAACTCGATAGAAGAAACAATATTGTGCACAAATACCTGGACAACCTGGAGTGCTCCGGTTCCAAACCGGAAAAAGTGCTGAAGATGTCGAATACAATAGTTTGTCGAGTGTTCAAAACCTACAAGGAAACCTGGAGTGTGGAAATGAATTAGCGGATCAACGAAAAAACTGTAACCAGGGATTGTCAGCTGCGCAGCAAGGTGTTGAGGTGCGTAAAAGATGTGACCAGAAGGTGCAATGCGAATTTTCAAACGATGCGGAACATCCTTGCCAGGGAAGGATACAAGTTGTACAAAGCCAGTGAACATTCGAACCGGCACATGAAGCCGAATTCCGTAGCCAAAAAGCCGTGTAGGACCGTGTTTTGAAGAAACAAAAGGGCTGCTCAGTTTTAAGCAGCTTCCCGGTAAAAAGTTTTACATCGCGATTGGACGTGGGGAAGTGCCGAGAAAATTGAAGTTTGCAAGTTTACATCGAAGAATGCCTGAAAAAGCGAGTATTGTCGTTGCGCAAGCATAAGGTCATCTTTTGACGCGATTCGACCAGCTGCCACTACTCCAAGGTGGTTCTGGCGTGGTATGCTGTCAACAGGATCGAATTTGTCCCCTAGCTAATGAATCCTCCGAATTGTCCGGACCTTCGAGCAATCGAAAAATACTGGGCAATTTCAAAGCAGCGACTTCGACGAAGCAGCGGGGCAGTCAAGGACATCTTGCAAATGCGGGCAAAATCGAACCTTCGGTGCAACTCAAAAATGTTCTGGTATTTGAGAATACCAAAAGCAATAACAATGGGCTACCACTTGAAACTCATCTTGACGACAGTATCGCTAGCATGCCCCTTGACAAATGTGATCTTCTATCTGGCTCTGGTATCTTATTAACTCGGGTTTGATTGTTTTCCTACACGTTTCATACTGTCTGTGCCAACCTGTCATTTGATTTCTCGATTTCGCATGGAGTTTTTCAAAATGACAAACGGCTAAAACTAAGGCAGAAAGAGTCGAAGGATAATCCGTTCCGGTCACAACGCAGTTCTATGATAGGCTGCCGTCCACTTAATCAGTATTTATTTGTTTATTCAGACGGGCATACCCCCTTGTCATCCACCAAATAATTACTCCTATCATTAGATATTCCTTGGAATGTGATGTGGACGGTGCTTCATCGTCGGTGATCATCGTTTGGGGTACCAGCTCGTCGAATTCCTCAGCGTTTTCACTGCCCTGGCCAAGTTAGTAGCGTGCACATGGTGCGACTCCACGCTTTCGACTTCAATCGTCGTATGACTTCGTCCTGAGGTTACTCGGAATTGCATACAACTTGCCAGCAAAGTTTTGACGAACCCTTTGTGAAGACTGTGCATACAGTCGTACGAGAAATCATCACGAAGAAAGCAGCGCAGGAGAGTAGGAACTATCTGAAGAGGACAACGACTTCAGTGGGTTGACAGATTCCGGCAACGGTTGTTGGGGTTTTTCGTCTCTGCTGGGTGTTTTTTCAACACGTATTGGCTGGCGTTTCGGACAGGTTTTTGACCTGGACGTAAAGTGTAAAGTCTGTAAAGCATGTGATCAGTGCTTAGAAAAAAAGGCGACGCAGAGTTTGAAGAATGGTATGAAGATCACAAGAGCAGCTGTCAACGAAACAACGAGAGAGCTTCTGGGAAAATTGAAGTGGATTCGATCATTGCAATGTTTCGCAGATCGGTTTATTTGCACGGTTTAAAATATAGTCAGTATATCGGAGATGGTAATACTATAACCTTCAAGGATATTCTGAATTCACAGCCGTACGAAAACTTGGCCGTGCGTGAAAATGAGTGCGTCGATCATGTATAAAAGCGAATGGGCAGCTGACTTCGTCAGCTAGTAAGGAAGATCAAAGGATTCAGCGGCAAGGCAAAATTGACCGGAAAACTAATAGATGAGCTCACGATCTATTATGGACTCTGAGTCGCTCTGAACTGCTTGAACGTTGTCTCGGTGAATATTCGCAAAACGCCAATGAATGCATAAATGTTAGCGCTGTCTATTCACAAAGGCAAGGAAGTTGTTGAAATTGCTTGAAATTTGGCGACCTGCAATTTCAACGAGGGACTGAATGGAACTCTCAAAGAAAGGAGAGTGCTGCAGCTGGACATTGGAACGACCTGCCATTCCTTTTGCGCGAAGACCGACAGTGAGCCCTACGATCGTGCTGAAGCGTGGTTGTCGAAGCATAATGGCAGACAAGGAATGCCACGAACTCGAGGAACGATTTGTCGAAGGGATTTTTTATGATCCCGGCATAGCAGACTATGCAGATATAATGATTTGATGTAAAACTGGACTCAAAACATCAAACGCGATTATCTCGGCTGGCTGAGTAGTGTATGGCATCGAAAATCCTTCACGTTGGTTTGTTTACACTTTCATAAAGTATAACTGGTGCAGACACTCCTTGAGTTATAGTCCCGGTAGTCACGCGCAGATCGCTTGCCAAATCATGTATTTCTTGGCAAACTTTGAAAGTTTCTGCTTCCGTACTTTCTCCGTTACATCAAATTTGGTGAAGAGCTGTAGCCCCGCAAGCTGGTGGAAGTCCGCCTTGACATAAGTCTCATCACCTATGATGAGACAATGAGGCTTCGTCAGCATCTGAGGGTACAGTTTCCGAGCTCGTGACTTTCCCACCGTATTTTACCGTTCGTCTCGATTTGGTGCCTTCTGCACTTTGTACGTATGCAGTCCCTCTCGGTGCTTGGCTCTCTGAACGAAGGACTTGAACAGATTCAAATTTTTGGCCCCATTCCTCACCGAAGCATTGCAATACAACCCCTTTCAGTCACTCTGCTTCGATTTAAATGGTGCAGTAGTGTGCATTGGTTAAACGTCAGCATACTCATTTAAAGGTTAGTTGTAAGCAGTTGAAAGTTAACATCCGCGTCCGCATTGTGTCATGTGGATATTATTGCGGATGTTTTTAAAATATCCGCTGAAAAAAAAATGATTTTATGGAGAATTTCCTTCAATATTATTTAGTTGTCTGAGCATGTTTTACTTCTTGTTTCCATTGGTTTTGCACTACACACTTATTGTTTTTCGCCGAAATTCCAACAGCTTCCATGTATCTTCACCTTAAATCATTGAAACTGTCAAATATCCCATGTTGTTTGGTGAAATACAAACAGATAAAATTTTAAATTATCTTTTAACACCATACGTTCCTAAAAAATGTGGAATCCTTACCTCGAATATTTGATTTAGCCAGTCGTTGTTTCTCTCATAAAAACGTTCCTTTCCATGCGCATTTACCCAGCGTCGCACAGTGATTCCAAGGCGGAAAAAAGTCGAAAAATCAACTTCCTCATTTTACAATGAATATATTTTTCTAATTTTGTACACTACTTGAAGTTTCTTTTTCCAAAATTTCATGAAGATTGGATGAACATTGTGCGCTCTACAATTTTCCAAAGTATGGGTCCTAGAAAATCGTGGTTTTTTACTCCCATATAAAATGTATGGAGAATCGAAAAAAACTTCAACTAAGTTTTCAAATGTGAGCACACATGCGCACATACACCACAATAGGCTTATTTTAAATATTTTTTACCAGCTTTCGAAAATTTGTGTTTCATCTTGCGCAAACTTGCGCAAATACGGTTCTGGGAGACAAGAATTCTGGAATGTCTATGAAACCCTTGAAATTGGTAAATACATAGATCTCATACTAAGTTACTTACCCTCTCTTACAAGGAAGTTAAATCTTGGAAATCCGTCTTTTAACCCAAAGCCTGGAAGACCGACTGTTATATACAACGAACTCAACTCAATGAACTGAATGTCTGTGTGTGTATGTGTGTAGGTATTGTATGTGTGTTACGAAACTACTAATTCACTTTCCCAAGTAACTACTGAACCGATTTGAATGAAACAACCACCAAATAAAAGGTACTGTAGTCCTATATGTTGCCTTTGAATTTCTGGAAACGGTTCACTAGTTCCGGAGAGTCCCCCGGAGAAGCGGCCAATTCTAATTCGGCCTAAAATCAAAACTCATCATTCGGCACCTCAAATTACGTGAATTGAAAAATAAATCCTATGGTCATGATATCAAATGTCCAGAACTACATTGACCTTATCCGGGTTGTTGTTCCGGCTACTCCCAGTTTCAGATTTGGATCAAAACCCATCATGTGACACATCAAATAACACGAGAACTCAAAAATAAGTGCAATGGTGATGATATCAAGTTTCCAGGACCATCATGACTACATCCGGGTTCTTATTCCTAGTACTCACAGGAAAGTGTTAAAATGGTCAGATCTCACGAAGGGTGTATAAATTTAAGAGATAATTTTCAAATAAATTAATATGCAATGTGAGAACGAATTCATTCTAGTACCCAATTCGTGATTTCGACTAGATACTGCATGGTCCTCCGAATCATCCGGAATATGCGGTATGTTTGAAGACTTTCTTTCTATCTTTTGAAGACTATCGAAAACATATATTGCTTAGAAAACCGATTGCTTAT
Organism: Aedes japonicus; assembly: GCA_034211315.2. NCBI lineage: Eukaryota > Metazoa > Arthropoda > Insecta > Diptera > Culicidae > Aedes > Aedes japonicus. Next base: position 22,471 of record JASCZW010012232.1, read on the forward strand.
GCAATGCCCGGGGTTTTTAAAGAAAAACGATACTGCATTCTGACTCCTTGAAAGATGCACTGCCACTTCAAATTTTCAAACTGATAAATTTCAGTTACTGTTTACGATTAATACGTTAAATTTATTTCACCATGTTTGCTGCACCGTAGAAAGCATGCGGATGCAGTTTAGTTAGTGTTTATTGAGGAATCCAACTTGAAAAAGAAGAAGACACCGAGTAGTGATAAATCTGACAGCTCCCATGTTAAAGTATAAGACGAAACTTTTACACAGCTTCTAGAAAATTCAAATGAAATTCTAATTAATAGCGGTTTGTTGTATGATGTAAGAAAATCCAAACAGCACAATAGGGCATTACTTAAATTTTATTTTTATTTTGCTGAAAATGCCTTTATAGAGAAGTTTTGGATTTTTCTTACATCATTTAACAAACCGCTTTTAATTAGAATTTCATTTGAATTTTCCAGAAGCATTTTAAAAGTTTCGTCCTATCGTCCTTTAACATGGGAGCTGTCAGATTTATCACCACTTGGTGTCTTCTTCTTTTTTCAAGTTGGACTCCTCAATCTTCCAGAAGTTGATAATTAGAACCCAAAAAATCCAATCTTGACTAGATGAGTCAAATGGTATGTATCACTCGGTACTCCGGGCCTCGGAGCTTTTTCAAGCGATCTGTCTACCCTTTTTTTTGTAAAAAAAAAAATAAATAAAAAAAATGAACACACATATTGGAATAAATCATAACAATCATTAAAATAACTTAACATTAAATCTTCTGAATTTCCTTAATTCAATTTAACATGAAACTTGTAGTCAACATTAAAACAATCAAAACTGGACATTTCTATAATTGATTAAAATAATAAGACTTATTTTCATGTAAATGTGAATTCCTAAGACTATAACTCATTTTTTAAAATAAACTTTCATTATAAAAGAAAATGAAAATCTGTCAAAAGTTATAATTCTTTGAAAAATATATATTTTCTTAATACCGTTATTTGGACCACCCTATTTTAAAATGGAACACCCTAATGACAAAATGAAAATTTCGAGTCATATATTCTTCAAAAAGGGACAAACCTTCCTATTTTTGCAGAAGTCTAAGATTCACTTCATCCTTTTGGTTTCGAATTGCTGAATTATCTTATTTGGTTTCGAATGTTCTGAAACTTCCGGAAGACCATAACACGCTCAAATAGAGCTGCACATTGTTCTCCACATCGCTGTGCTTCTTACATTTTACGTACAATCGGTTTCAAAACGAACCGTAATGTTTTAGAACGAGACTAATGAATTTACCATTTCATCGGATGTTCCGGATACTCCACGAGGCCTTAAAATGCCCATATCTCGGAAGTGTGGCCTAATACGACAATTAAGATTTTTTTTTTTTTTTTTTTAATATAACATATTTGAAATCAACGGAACAAAATTACTTGGAAACACATAACATAGCCATGGAAATTCCATTTTTAGTCTTTTTTCCTCTTTTTGTAAGGAATGGAATCACTGTGCGTCGAGTTAACTGTTTCAACCAATTCGTCATATCTTCAGACACACTTGACTCACAGCCTGCACCTCTTGCTATCAGAAGCTGCACTACTCGCTGCTTTTTTCGATTAGAGTTTAAGTAAACTTTCACATTATCACTATTCAACATTTTGAAAAGCAAACATTTGCTGCACGTTCGAGTTTCAATTTGAGTTCAAATTATAGTTCCAGCGTACACTCAACCAAAACATCAGCCTGTCATCGAATGAATACTCGGCCAATTCCAGCCGAAACTTCAAAGTTCTTTTTTTAATAACGTATGCAAAGCGGATGAAATTCATTTGAATTCGACCGAAGAATAATCATCAGATTTTCGAATGCATTAAGGCCCGCAATCGAAATGTTACTAGGAGACCATGATATTAAACTAGTTGTAAAATAATACCTACAAGATCGCACAGCATGAAACTGGTACCAAAAAATACACCGGGTAAAAACTAAAAAAAAAAAAAAATTAGGGTAGATTGGGGCAAAATGGACCATTGCTCGACCCGGCACAGCATGAAACCAACACCATTCCGATTCTGAGTTTTTAACATAAGATATGTTTCTTTTCAAGAAAAAAAATACAGTGGCAATTGTAGTTATCGGAGTAAAAACTGAAAAAAAACACATGTTTAGGGTAAAATTGGGCAAAATGAGCCAAACCATTGGCAATCGATTTATTGGCGTTTTTCCCTATAGAAAAGCATCAGTTCATGTATAAATACTAGTGGATTTGACATAAGTCCGATTACAGCCTCGATTATGCCCACTGTGCATTGGAATTCCGCTTCAACGCTTTCACGACGAGTGCACTGTGGTCCAGGGAGACAAATTAGGTAGAATAAATAAATAACTGAACAATTTTTAGTATATATATTCCCATATATTCAAACGTTACAATTCAAAAAAACGTAAGTGAAACCGATAGTTATATATACCAGTTGAATAAGTATATCTCAAAGTACATTTAAGCAGAATTTGGGAAAGGCCTTTTTTTATTTTTGCTCTATAGCATCACGTTGAAAATATCGTTTTTTATGCCGTAAAACGTCAATTATCGGATTAATTTCAAGTGTATATAAACTAGGGAATTATTAACAGTTCTTGATAGATATAATGTATATCGTATATCGTAACGTAGCATTATAACTTGGTGTGTCATCATTATCAAAAATATTATGTTATGTTTATGTGAGAGTTTATCATTTACTAATTATAAAATTGAAACTAAGTATTCAATAATCAAGTGCTCGGCTTTCTCAGGTAATTCTGATGCAAGTGTTCCCGAAGATATCGTATTTGTCAAAGAAATTACAGGATCTGATGATAAAGGCAACTTTTGAAGACATCTTTCATATTTACTTTTCTATTGAACTTTCGGAGAGTAACTCCCAATATTTTCGAATGCACTTGTTTCTTGTCTCTTCAACTTCTCCGCTGCATTTTCCGATTGGGAGCCCCGTATATTTAACTATTGCTGCTCCGTGAACAAGAAGTTTATGGTCTGTTGGAGACAACGCATACAAACCATATAACTTCTCGTACAATGCTCCAGTCTCTTCGGCATAATTCTTAAAAAAAATATGATTGGCTTTTGCTTCACAGTCACTATCACTAAGAAAGATATGGAACCTCTCCAACAAAGTTTCATTTAGTCAGTAGTAATTTTTGCCGTAGTTTGACATTCTCGGAAAAACTTTCGTGCCGTGTTTCAGTCGTTGGAATTGCCACTTCCTAGAATTTCCTAGAACAATTTAAAAATAAAATTAACAATATTGAAGAATATAGTATTCTTACCCAATTCCTCACGTATCTTTTTTCGAATTTCCGTTTCCTTAGTTTTACCGCTTTGATTGACTTGCTAACACGCCATGTGGGTTTATCAAGCACCAGTCTATAAGACACTTTCAATAACATTTTCATAGGTCTTATGTATGCATTAAGAGGAGAAAAGCCATATTTATTTTTGCTAGAATCATCAGAGTCTAGACCACTTCTGGAATGGTTAAGGTGTTTGCCAGAAGTTCCACAAATATAGCAGGCTTGCGAGTTGGTTCCAGTCAAATCGTTGACGACTTTGATGTCCATCATCGTTAACAGCGTCACTGGTTAAGAAATGGCTTGTTTGAATAACGTTACCATAGCATTCTTCAAATTTTGATTTAGAAAAACTTCGCGTTTAGTTAGCTCTGCGTATTCTTTTGCAAACACCAGTTTTATGGGTCTACTATAGGGAATTTGATGAAGGAAGATCATTGTTCCAAGCGATTTCCTCAGTATCGTAGATCTACGATGACCAATCAACTGTAAAGGAACTAACGAGAATGCGAATATATGAGAATCTTTATATTCTTGCAGTTCGTGGTCCTCGTCCTCGTCGATAAAACACTGTTTATATCTTGCGTGATTGCTACTGCCATCACAACCCCATTTGTAAATAAGTGTATGTTCATCGTATAGCACCATGTCTTGAGACATGACTCGGCTTATCAAACTTTGGAAAAGGCGCTTTGTGGTATTTTCAACAAGATTCTGTAACGATACCTCAGCAACAGATGGTCGGATGAACAGATCTAATAGTAATAAATACAATAAATATGTAACTCATATTTCTGATTAAATGTTTAAACACAGTTTCTTAGCTTCGACTAATTTATTATACACTCTGCTTCTCTACGCAAATTCACCAGCAGAATATCCATATAAGCTTTAGAGAAACCCTTCTTGCATAAGAATGCAAGACCTTTCTCAGCTGTAAGTGCATCAAGTTTTTCTTTCCGTTTTTCTGCCGAAGACCACTGCTGTCACAGGATTTTGTGCTAATTTTCTATCAATTTACCATCATTCCGGAGCCCAGCCGACGCTATGGAAGTTGCTGCAGCAAACGAGATTTTATGTGTCAATTATTGGCTGAGAAGAGGCTCCACCTTTTCTTTCTTTAATTTTTGTTTTGCATCTTTGAATGGCCTTTGTTGGACGGCCGGCGGATTGTTTTGAGGAACTCGTTACATCGAAGATAAATTCTCAATCAAGCCAAGTATTGTTGATTTTCAAAAACCGCTCCCGTTTTTGTCCAGCTGCACGCCATAGTTTCTGAAACTTCAGCATCTCCAGATAAAGCCGCTTGTGCACCAAATTAACGTTAAGTTTTTCGCCGGAATACCTTTTTTTTAAAAAAAATTCCAACGAATATTTTTCTTTAGCTCCCTTTATTAGAAGAGAGATGAGAACGGTCAGGGGAACTGCTGATGAATTAAAATGCGCGTTATTGAAATAACAATGCTCAAACAGCCAATTTACCTACCTTGTTGCGTTTTGAAAGCACGTAACACGATAATTTTGAGTCAAAAAAGCAAAGCTGGCTTTGATTTGATCCACAGTAGAGTACGCTTGTAGATTTACGGCATAAAAATGATATTTTCAACGTGCTGCTATTAAGCAAAATCAAAAAAGACCTTTCCCAAATTCTCCTTAAATGTACTTTGAGATATACTTATTCAACTGGTATATATAACTATCGGTTTCACTTGCGCCTTTTCGAAATGTAACACTGGTGAATATATGGGTTATAAAATAACAAAAATGGTGATAATTTTTCACAGAAAAGTTGTACGGATATGATGTCTTGGGATCTCAAAAAATAGAGTAGATAGACAAAAATAATCTTCTACAAAGTTATAATGCTTTGTTTGTTCCATAACATTGTAGAACATTTTGTATTTCTATCAATCAAAACAAAAAAGTTTAATAGTGAATTACTTTATTGTTGAAATAAGGCGTATAGGACATTTTTGCTAACAACGCGGCATAAGCTAACTAGAAACTGTTCAGAAGACATCAATACGCTATCTCTTATATTCATTGAATTATTAATTTATTCCACCTATTTTTTCACCCTGGACCACAGTTGTATGAAAGCCCCCACCCCTTCAGAAAAAGGAGGGGTTTCGAACCTCCAAAGAAACATTCTTGCTTTCAAAAACGCCCAAATGCCAACTTTGTTTCAATTTGCTTGATTAGTTCTTGAGTTATACGGAAATTGGTGTCTCATTTGTATGAGAGCCTCCCCCTTCCAGAGAGAAAAGGGGTCTCAAACCATTATAGAAGCCTTCCTCAACTCAAATAACTCCTGCATACTCATTTTCTAATAAATCCTGCATACTCATTTACTAATAACTCGACATTTTCAGTTAAGTCGAGTTATTAGTACGAGACACTCAAGAAGTCTGCACATTGTAGACGAAATACGCGTATCTGTCGAAGATAGTTGGAATTAAATGGAGAAAACTAATTTTTCTTCTAATTTCTAGTTACTCATTTTCACGCCGATTGGCTCAGAACTTTCCGAATCTATAATGGTTAGACAGACAGAAATGCCTGCCTGCCTCCAAAAACCCTCATATGCCAAATGTGGTTTCAGTTGCATGATTAGTTCTTGAGTTATGCAGAAATATGTGTTTCAATTGTATGGGAGCCCCCACTTTGAAAGAATGGAGGAGTCTCTTACCATTTTAAGAACCTTCCCCGGATCTAAAAACTCCTCCATACAAAATTTCACGCCGATCGGTTCAGTAGTTTTCGATTCTATAAAGTTTTGATAGACAGAAAATCATTTTTATATGTATAGAAGATAGATTGTGAACGAGTAGTCTGGCTTTGGTACGGGAGACCTGCTAATAATGTAGAACCATCACTGAAATCATTTCCACTCGAACTACTATTATTTCTATGTTTTCTAACAGCCACAAACAAGATTAGCATGACCATAAGCATTAGCATTGACGTTTGCACACCTCGTGGATGGAGCTACAAGGAGGAATAATTCGTTGAAGACATTGTATGCCACCATGAAACGAAACTAGTTACTAACTACGGTTCTTCAAGCAATAATCTCCACGAGGACACTCCTCAATCGCTCACCTGGCCACGTTGGCGATAGGGAGGGTTTGGTATCTACCTTAAGAAGACACGAGGAACCCACGAAGCATTCAGAAGATGTTAAAGGAAAAAGGAAATGAATAGTCGGAGAGAACAGTTGAACAGAATGCCCTGTTTGGTTGTACAGAACAAAAATTTATTAAAAAATTATCGTTGCGGAGCATCTGTTCTGAAGAGTTAAGTGATGCTCCTTTGCTCTTCCAAACGGTTAGGACTCTAGTATCAACTTTTAGTCCCTGGCTCCTATAACACGGTTAT
>JASCZW010012233.1:0-29209 GCA_034211315.2 Aedes japonicus
TCAGTGCTGTGCATTTTCATGACGGTTATAAGACTATGACCATCATCTTCTCATGATCATCAGAACACACGAATGATAGTCAAATACTGTGTCACTCACAAACAGGTTGATCTCATTTGACCGTTTGTGACAAAAGCATACATGACTGCTGGAGAATGTGATATGAAGAGAGTAGGAAAATCAATCACTCACTAATTATCTCTGAGAACGATATGCAAGACAAAATATTTTCAGCATAATAGGTGTTAACCTCTGGCAATTATTGTCCAATTTTAATTCTTTTGGCACCGTTAGATTCGAAAACTCACCTCCTTCATGAATATTATCGGCAATATTTGTTTGGATTTATCTGGTTCCCGGAAATCCGGGTTGCCGGGGCTGTGGTCCGGTACGGATACACTATTAGGAAATTTTAATTGGATTTTCCGGATCCTTGGAATAATTCCCACGAGCTATTTCTATTTCATTGTGGATCATATGCCAACTTGTTCCTGGAACGGCCATTCTGTAATGGCCTGGTTCCCCTGGGGTCTCGAATGGCCATAAACATATTTAGAAGGAATCCTTGGCGATATGGGTATCAAAATTCGAGAAATTTCTCCAGGCGGATATTTCTTATCGTTTTGTTGCCATCTGATGATCTGTCCCCGAACCGGTTATCTGGAACAGGTTCCCGTGGGTCCTCAAGTTGCCATTACCATATTTAGAAGGAAACCCTGGCAATATGGGTTTCAAAATTATAAAGGTTCTCCAAAAGGCTTTTTCTCAACGTTTTGTTGCCACCAGATAATTTGTCCTCGGAACGGTCATTTCGGAACAGGTTCCCGTCGGGTCTCACGAGGCCATTAACAAAACTAGTCATAAAAAATTCAGAAATATCCTTTTAAAGAAATTCAATGAATTTTTAAACCCATATTGCCAGGTTTTCCTTCTGAAAATATTCATGGCTTCTCGAGGCTTCACAGGAAGCTGTTCCGGAATGGCAGGTCCAATGACAAATCAGCAGATGGCCACTAAATATTGAAAAATATCCTACTGGAGAAATTTCATGAACTTTGCTGCCCGTATTCGTAGGGTTTTCTTCTGAAAATGTTCATGGCCACTCGAGGCACCACGAAAGCTTGTTACAGAATGGCCGCTCCGGAGATAAATCGGCTTATGGCCCACAATGGAATAGACATAGTTTTTAAGATTTTTGTCAAAGATATTGACATTTATTCCCGGAAATTCAATTGATATTCCCAAAAAGTGTCTCCGTGCCACATCACAGCCCCGGAAACCCGGAACACCGGAAACCAAATGATTCCAAATGGTCACGGTGCCAAAAGAATTAAAATCGGTCAATAATTGCCAGAGTTCCAATCATTTGAATTTGGTGGATACCCGGGCAGCCTGTCAAACAGCCTTCGGCCCCTCTTAGTACTTTACGAAATGTTTTTATTCAAAATGTCGCCTTCCGTTTTTTACTAACATATCAGTGAATTTCAGCTTACTGTTAAAAAAATGAAATTCCGTAGTGTAAAACCTTAAAAGGTACCATAAGGGCTAAAGGAAAAAAAACAACTGAACCTTCAATCGTAAAGCTCAATCTGCGGCCATATCGTCACTGACGGAGTAATGTCTCCTGGTTTTGACGGTAGAAACACCGCTACTAGCGATGACCATCATGATCGTCTGTTCACTAGAGAAGTAAAAGGACGGGCAATTTCCATGACGGTATATTTATTCTTGGTGATACGATCGTATCACATAACACTTGTACAAGATATAGAAAATGAGTGATAAACGCGAGAGAAAAATATCTCTCGGTTGTTATTTCATGATGATGAGAAGTTTAAGAGAATGAGAGGCTCTTCTGTTGCTGTGATTGTCAATTGCAAGAATCTCATTTGTCAATTCTAACGCTGTCAGTACCGTGATGGAGCTCAGCACTGGTACTAATAACTCGAGTCAGTACGAGACACTGAAGAAGTCTGCACAATTGTAGACGAAATACCCGTATATGTCAAGATAACCAAAGGTAGTTGGAATTAAATCGAAAATACTAATTTTTCTTCTCATTTCTTGTTACAGGTATTCTACTAAACAGCTCAAACTCTCTAGGATAAGAAATATGCGTTTTTTTTTTGACCTTATGATTGTTTAGGCGATAATAGACCAGAAAACCATCAAGTTCTTGTTTTACATAATGCTAAATAAATGAGCCCGGGTATTCCTGGGGCACACGGACGGGGACTGCTTATAATAGGACATGTTTTTCGTTAAAATTACCCCTAATTTTATAACACTAGAATCAACCTAAACACTTAGTTCAGCAAAAACATGCATCATAAATTTTTTTACACTTAGTTCCAAGATATTTTTTCCTAGCAATTGAAACTTAAAAGTAAGAATGAAAATATTGATTTTTAAGGGTCAGCCTAATCTAAACCAACAAAAAGCTCCGAACTAAAACAATGGACAAGCGCCGGACGTTCCAGTCGTGAATGATCAGCCTGTGGCGTTGAAATTATTTTATGAACAGCCTCATTTACGACTGGAGCGTCCGGCGTTGCTACTTCTGCAGCTTGGAGCTTTTTGTTGAGTTTAGACAGAGTGTTTCTTAAAAATCAGCATTTTCATTCTAACCTAGTTTCAATTGGTAGGAAAAAAGTAAGAACGAAGTGTAGAGAAAATATGATGCATGTTTTGCTAAATTGGTTTTTACATACGTTAATTGTGTTTTGTATTATCCGTGCGTGGAGTAACGATTATGATGTAGAAGGAGATGTTTGCTCATCACTGCATGAGGCACCAAGAGTAGACAGTAATGTTTTTACTAGAATGAAAGATATGAAGAGAAAGTGTTGAAAGTTCCGTCAGTGTACGGCAGGTTTAAAATCGAACAGATGTTTGGAAATTGAGCAAAAGGGCAATGATCGAATGAAGAGCTACAAAAATGGTGTCTTGCGCAAGGTTGCTTGAAATTAAATTCCGTATGTACTTGCTTTTGACACCACCCTTCTAAAATTAGCAACAGCACCACTCTAGAAAAATATCAACAGCGCCGCCCTGGCGGTAGTGTTTGGAACTACAAATCTATCACCTTAAGATGGAATTTTCTTAGGTACAACTTTGTTGAAGACACCATGATCCGGAAACGTAACCCTTAGGAAGTATCAATCTCGCGGTAAAAAAAGAGACTATGGATCGATTTTGTTGTATTATGTGTAAATTTGTTTTGCTGCTATTATTTTGGTGTCCGAAATTTACCGTGGACAGGCTTTATGTGCAAATAGAGGTGAAACGAGTGCGCTAACCCTGCATAGGGCTAACATACTTTTAGAGGAAAGCCCCTCTGGGCATCTTAGTATACTTCAAGACTTTCGTATCAATGCATTGGTAGTTATGAACGAAGACTGGATGAAAAAAAGCTTAAACCTGGATATACCGTACAAAGTGGTAGAAACTAACCATCTGATTTGGAAGTCAGAACAGACAGATATCTCTCTAGGATCAATTATTTTCAATGCTGATAACTCACTAATTAGATAGGGAGCAGACATTTCAGGCTCAGTGTTTAATATCTAAATTCCAATGAAAGAATGGACCACTGTTTCACTTGCAGAAATAAATGCCATATTAGAATATGCCTATAGCGAAATTATTTAAATTTTCATATTACTCTCGGGACTAACCCACACAATTGTGCAGGTTGACTAAAGTAACTTTACATGTCTTGTTCTGCCACTATATCTAGGTTTTTCAAACAACTTTGATGTTAATAATTTAATTATGGCTCATACTTTTATAAACAAGCATTGGTTTTTTAATTATAGTGCATATGAAAGTCACTATGATTAAATAAACATAAGGTTAACATACTTCGTAAAACACAAAAAAGTTTTATATGTCGTATTTTTGTTGTTATTGCCGAATTTTTGAAGAGTGAACAAGAAGTGTCAATTTATCAACATGCCAAAGATGTCTGGTGGGACAAAGTGGGACCCACACATTGTGTGAGTGCCGTTCCTTACGCTGTTGATGTTCATTATGTTCAGCACATGCTACCAGTTCAATAATTTAGTCATTTTTAAACAGCCCATACACTCAGTAGCAAACAAAAGCCGAGCAAAATTTTCTTCCAAAAAACGCGTTGTTTAACCTTTCGTAACTTTGTCAATTATCAATATATTTGGCCATGACCATGACGGCTTTTTTTTTGCACCGATATTTCAGCATGGTCATAATTGGGTGAACAAGGAAAATACTCATGTTGGAGCCTCAGCTTTGACGCCAGCTGTAGTCCAAACCACTTAATGAAAACAGTTCAAATTTTGTCCACATAAATTTCTGTATCTTTTTAAGTCATGGAGAAATTTTTAATATTCTACCTAAATTTTTCACAGAAATACGGTTTTTTGAAATTGGTATATCCAAAATGACTTTTTTCACATATGTTATGATAACTTCAAATTTATAATTTTTATCAACATAAAATTTTGGTCACATAAAGTCTATACATTAGTTATAACGTTGTTTAAAAATTTCAGCCACATATATTGATAATTGACAAAGCTACAGAAGGTTGAACAACGCGTTTTTTGGAAGAAAATTTTGGTCGGCTTTTTTTTTTGCTACTGAGTGTACTATAACAGTATACCCTGTGTCAATAATAACATCAATATCAATATTTTGATATCCAAAATTCATATTTTATAAGAAATCATTAAAAAAAATCTTACATTAGACTTGAAATGTATTTCTATTTCGATATTTATGGTAGTACTAAATACAGGGTTCCCTCCATAAATTACGTAGGCTTTAAAAGGAATGAAGGGTGGTTTTCGACAATGTCTACTTTCAAAACAACTTTGCCAAATGTGTGGATCTTGTACCTACGAGGGAAAAAAGGGTCTGAGATTTTTAAAAATGAGTCTACGTGGCTTATGAATGGTCCCAGCGGTCGATTATATGCAAAAAAAAAACATAATCGAACCATTTTATCATTTTCAAACTCTTTTCCTTCGTCCCACACTAAGTATGGGATTTCCGAAATATCAACATGGATCGTCACAGTTTCCAAACCCCACCCTCCTTATCTCTAAATTGTGATGTAATTTATGGATGTCCTCCATTAATTTGTCAAATAAAGTTAGAGAACAGTTATTAACATTAGAAAAAGTAAACAAAGAAAGCCACTCTTTTGAAAATGGGACCTTTTGAAGTGTATCTTTCGAGGAGCATTTTGGAGCTCATGCATTTAAGTATACTTTCCAAAGGGTCGGCCATAAAACACGTGGTATTTTTTCTGAGCTTCTACATCTTTCCCCCCCGCCTGGACAATTGGAAAAATTTGTATGGACCATGTCATTCGCCAGACCCGCACCTCTTCTCCCTTTCTAAAAAACCACGGAATTTATAAAAGGCCAGCATGTTTTTTGTAAATTTCAAAATCTTTCTGATCGGACTAACGAGTAAGTAAGATTCTAAACTTTATGAAACAATTGAGCGTTTGAATCCCTATCAGATATATGAGCAAGGTTCCTTACGAAGTCAGATATTAACTGTAGCTGAGGGATGAACCGTTTGACATCCGAACGTTAGGCATAATGAGAATTATATGCCTTCTTTATACCGTTTCACACAAAACAGGAAACTACGTAATGCGAATCATTGTGCCAAACGTTCGTATGCAAAACGTTTTTATGCGAATTGAGCACCTATCGGCCCATTGCTCGACAAGGCTGGATCTCCTGAAGAACTTTGTTAAAGACTTAATTTTTCTATTTTGTGAGGATTCTGAGGTGCTAATGAATAATAAAGTGTACAATGTTAGTAACTTGCGCCAACTCAGATAGATCAGAAAATATGAAAATATCAGACTCCCCCTCCTAGGTTTTGACCATATACAATTTTGAAACTTTGTATGGAGCGTAGACTTTGTCCAGACACCTCACCCTCCTTCTAAAGTATAGGTGGTTTATGGACAACCCCTTATTGGTTCATCTCCGTATGGCTTTCTATGAAACTTTGTTGACAACTTTTCCTCCTTTCTATACAAGTTGTTACAAAGCTATGCAAATTATTAAATCTAATCTAATCGAATCTAATCTAATTTTTTTTTTTTTTTTTTTTTAAAAACCGTGCAATATCGTAGTTGCTACTCCTTTACTAATCAGAACTAGTGTAATTGCACAGAGAACCACATAGATGGAGCTTGGGAGTAGCTTTTACATCTTCAATGTACAAGTTCACTAATTCTATTTATAGATCAGTACCGGCGCCGGCCACGTCCTCGCGGTCTTTGGGGAGGGGGGAAGAAGGATGATTAGTCTGACAATCGTTGTTATTAGAGACCGTGAGCACCACTGCATCTCTACAATTGCCAAGGTAAAGATAGTTGTGTTAGTGAGGCAGGTTTATTTCTAGATCATGGATACAGTGTGGTAAGTGAAGCGATCAATGAAAGAAAACGCAGTAAACTTGTTTTTTATTTTAAATCTAGTGGTGATAGAAAGAGGCAGTGACAAATGGCAAGGAAGGGGACGGGCCTGGGATTGAACTCCCGACCATCTGCTCAGTAAGCAGAACGGGTAAGCACTAAGATACCCAGCCGCGTCGTCTAATCGAATCTAATCTAATCTACAAAAATTTACCACCCTAGCATAAATAAGAAACACTCTAATCGTAAAATGAAATAGTACGGGTCCTACACAGAAAAAAATAATTAATTTTCACAAGCGCATAAAATTTCCCCTCGTTGAATTCTAAACCAAAGCAAGCGTAAACAACGATATTGCTTGCAATTGATGGAAATCTTCCATACAATAGACGCAATTTAGGCGATATCCAGCATTAATTTACACGAATTATCCCGGTAATTTTTGTCATATCTAGCATTCCCTTTATGTGCATTAGATAACACATAACATTCAATGTTTCTTTTTATCTGTGTATATTTTCATATAAAGAACAACTACAACGATTAATAAAAATATTTTTCGAGCATCGGCCGCCTAAGTGCCGGACCCGCACAATTGTGCACGTCTGAATTAGACCCGAAAAAGTGCCTGAGTGGGTAAAGTACTTCAATTGAAGAATGTTTTGTTCTGGAAGATAAACACTTTATAGGGTAAAATTGGAGATAATCATCAATGTATAGTCCGTCCCCATAGGGATATGTCAATTAAAATTGGTTTGGGTATGCATAAAATTTCTGAGACAATTGACAGGCAAAAACCATGTTCACATGTACCAGTTCCTTGTGATAAGAAGAAAAATAAAAAGGCGTACTCCATACATAGGACCGAACCTTATTGTGGGATATTTTATTGTGTCATACAAATGGAAATTAAGAAATGGGAGGAATACATGATTCTGTTGAACTGAAATTCAAAAGACACACCAAGGCAATCCAAGTTGATCATAACTCCAAAAAAACGAACGGAAAAAATCTGCAAGAAAAGGACTCACGGGACACTGTCGTCGAGATATCATTTGAAAAAATAAAAGAAGCAAACAGCATCTGTCAGTGAAGTGGCCTTAGCTTGCTCAGATAGAATTGGAACAAAAACAATTGCCTGTATTTCAGTTATTTATTATTGAATTCAAGATCTTTTTTTATACAAATGTAGCGTTTTCTTCATACTTTTAAGAAAAAATACGGATAAAATTATTCGTCACGGTTTCGAAGGAATTCTCGAATTTTTCCTGTAACACGGCGCACACCTTCTTCGTCCATCGTTTTAGCTATCTTATTCCACCAGGTCTTCATCTGATTGATGTCTTTGACAACCTTTCTCTTTGCCTTGAGTCTCCTCTTCATGATTGCCCAGTATTTCTCAATAGGGCGGAACTGGGGGCAGTTGGGTGGGTTAAGGTTTTTCGGAACAACCTGGACCCCTTTCTCTGCATACCATTCTTGAACGACTTTGCTGTAATGACAGCTTGCCAAATCTGGCCAAAACATTACGGGATGGTCGTGGGATCGAATGAACGGCAAAATTCGTCAGAGACACTCTTTTTGGTATAGTTCCGATGTCATTGTCTTATTTGTAACGAAAACTTTCGCTTTTTTGCCACAGCTGCAAATGCCCTGCTAAATCATGAACTTTCGTGTAAATTTGTCGGCAAAAACAAATTTAAATTTGGCTGGAACATCCCCCCGAGCCGTTGCCAAGTAAAATTTTTGACCTGGGATTTTCCCGAAGTCAGCCTTGACATAGGTTTCCGAGCACGGATTTTGGCCACACTATTCTGTTTTATGGTCCGATTTGGCTGTTTGCTAGCTCGATACGACTTGATTCCTTCCCGGAGTCGAGTTCTCCTCACGGTACTATGGGCAGCACCGAATGGCCAAATCACGGTCCGACAGATTGGGATTCCTCTTAATCGTCTTCAAAATTTTACCACGCAGTTTCCGGTCGACAGTTCCACTCCGACGATTGGCTTGAGGCTTCCGAATCGTCGCCAATGTTTCCTTATACCATTTGATAACGCGCCATACGGTATTTTTGGGCAATTTCAGCTGTTTAGCTAGCCTAGATGCAGACCACAATGGATTTTCCAAATAACTGTGCATAATTTTTTCCCTTCTTTCGGCTACCATATTGATTGTTTACAAAGTACAGTCGATTTGCGGAATGTCAAAAATACATACGTGAAGCTGACGAAATTCCCGACACGTGGGCGCCAAGAACTTCCAAATCCGTCCACCAGGAGCGCCGGGTTTTGTGCATAGAACAAATGTCTCGTAATTTGTATAAAACATTCATATAGCCAGGTAACCAACAAGCATTAGCATATGCAGATACCCCATATATTACAGATGCTCAAACTATTAGCTGACAGATTAGTATCTTCGTAATCAATAACTTGACTTCGACAGTCGAGTTATTAGTACGAGACACTGATGAAGTCTGCACATTGTGACGAAATAGCATCTGTCGAAGATAAGCAGGTAGTTGAGTAAATGGAAGATACTAATCTTCTTCTAATTTCTAGTTACAGGTATTCCACTAAACAGCTCAAACCTCAGGATTCATTATATTAGCATTATATTAGCATCTTGAATGCTATCTGTTGTAAAGTTGGGTTTCAAATGCTATTTAAATGCATATAGCCTATAATAAGCATTTCGAATGCAAAATAGCATTTATGAAGCATTATCATAGCATTGCAGTAAAACAGCCATATATTGGGCCAAAAGCGGAATTTATATTGCATTTAAGGTGACTTAATTGCTTTATAGGCTGCCTTAAAAACGCTTTGGAACTGCTTATTGGTTACCTGGGTTGTCATCTAACAAAATGCTATCATTACACTTTTTTTTGCTCATAATGAATTTCATGAAGACCAGCCAATCGCTGATTCTCTTCGTTCATACTCATAAATGTTGGTGTTCCTGCTGAGATAGGCAGGAATCATGAACAACTCCCAAAATAGCATTTAAAGCGCTATCGAGAGTTAGAACGTCAAGTTCCTTAATCAAGTAACTTTTAACGAGTCAACATAGTTTAACGAGATCAACCACGGACTCAATACCGGCTCTTCATAAAAATACAGGATCGAACCCCCAATGTCAGAAACAATGAAAAATAAAACGTTGAACACAACTACTCGTGGTGGTGCTTATTTTACTCTGATTATATTCAGAGTCGATAGAGTAGATCTGTCAGTCGTTCATGCACCCGAGGGAGACGTTTCTTTTTTTATTGGTAACAAATTATTCGTAGCTCTTTGTATTGTTTTCGTACAGAGAACATTTTTTTTCCGTGTCAACAAATGCTTCGTGCTTTTGAAAGTTGCGCGTGTGGATTTAAATACGAGCTTCTTAAAAAGTATAAATCAGTTTCATTGCAAAAAACAACGAATAGATTTGTTAGTCTTACCTTCGATTTCGTAATAAAAACAAAATAAAATTTTCAGTCTGCAGCCGGCCATCCATAATGACGGGGAGCTGATAATATTTCTCTTCAGTGTGACCATTTCACAAGACGTTGAGCTTTACAAGTTGTCCTTCTGCACCAGAAGACAATAAGAAAGCCTAAGTTCAATCGCGAACTGTGTTCCCCCCGTCAGCAACTAAACTCTAGCCTTTTCAGGACGAACAAATTATTTACGCCGTTGCCCAGCAATTTTGGACGGAGAAGGTGTCCAAAAACCCGTTGAAGTATTTTATTTGGCAGGTCATATATAGTTGTGGTCGAAAATCTAAAAGTTTTGTCTCTACCGGCACTATCAATAAAAAATGGTACGAGAAAGAATGTCTGCAAAAGCGGTTTCTACCGTTCATCAGAAGCCACGACTCTCCAGCTCTGTTTTGACCTGATTTGGCCTCTTGTCACTATGCGAAATCCGTCCTGGAAAGGTATAAGGTACAAGAGGTGAAATTTGGCACGTAAACAGCCAAACAACTAAACTGTCCAGAGCTTCGGCCATAGAGAAGTACTGGGCTCCAGTTAAGCGGAAACTCTTCGAAACTAAGAAGAAAGCAGATGTCAAGATAAGATAGAAAATCGTCACGGCGGGCGTATCTGAGGATATCGTACGGAACCTAATTGCAGGTATATTACAGAAAGAATTTTACAGAAAGAAGGATTAACATTTAAATCAAATGTTTTTGATGTAGATATAACTCTACGTTTGAAACTTATCCCTAAGATGTGTTTTTCGACCAAATGTTTGCCAGGCAGCAACCCTAGTGTGCACCGCGAGAGATCGAGAGCTAATGATTCCAGGGCAGCCATACTTTAGGCGCGGATTGCGCACTCGACACAGGCACACGCGAACAAAGAACTACAGGGTGTCCGAATATTATCTGTACAACAAAATGGTGTTAAAACTATCTCTTATTGTTGGATTAAAAAATCAATATGTATTAAGTATTTGTGGTAGCAAAATGTTAATTACGATGGCCACGAGTTTTTTGGCAGATATTTGTTCCCAAACCTTTAAACAAAACGATTTTAGATGTTCTAGTGATTTATGTGGTGTACTGCCAGCTGTTAGAAGGCCAGCTTGGGAAAATGCGTTCACAAAGACTAATAGCCTTTTTTGCTTCATGAGCCGGCGCCCAATCTTATTGGAAAATCATTTTATTTTTACCGAAATGCTGCGATGCCCAAGAAGCTATTGTGTCAGTAAGTAGCTTCTGATACACCGCTTGATTCACTTTCACCCCCTTGTCGATGAAGATCAAAGGGGTTTTGGAATGAGTTATTCCAGCCCAAACCATGACAGAATCGGGATGATGACTCGTTGAAATACTTCTACGATTTTTGGAAGCAGCAGGAAGCAACTGCCGATCATTTGGGTGGTTGTGATGCTGCTCGATTGTGAAAACTTTTCGGTGAACAGCACTGACCAACAGCGGCCCGCAAATAAGTGGTTCAGGAGAACCTAACCCTTTTCAACCAGTTAGCTTTCATAGTGTCATTCAAGTAGTGATTCTTGCACAGTTTATATGACTGAAGCTATGGCTATATGACTGTCGTGAATCTCGGAATGTACGGACTCCATTTTCGGATTTCGGGCTTCTTGTTTCGGATAAAAGCTTGAACACGTCTCTTCTGGTCACGGTCAATCACGAGACTGAATATATTTATTTCCCAACTCTCTGATTTTTCGTTCGCCTACTACCTAACTTGTTTCCAAGTTCTCGCACCAATCTCTCATCCATCTTACTTCTCAACCCATTCTATCCCGTTTTATTTATTTTTATTTTTTTTTTATTATTAATCTGTTCATTTGCCCCACTCAATCCCTACATCCTTCACTGCCTCTACTCTCTATTCTGTTACATGATACATTATCATATCCTTGAACTTTCCTGGTTTACGCATTTCTCGTCTCGGTCTGCTTTCGATGTCTGCAGTAGTAGTTGAAGGCAAAATTGATCCAGGTCTATCGGAATTGTCCAGATGGCTGTACTCTGCCGTGTCCTCCGGAAGTAGATCTGGAATTATAAACGTGTTAGATATGGAACCTGAGCTAACCTGAAAAATAGTTAAACATAAACAAGCGTACGTCCTTGTCTTGTAGAGTTGTCTTCCGTGTTGGCCATGTATCCGTCAGCGTCTGAGAAAGAATCGTCAAAAACGCGCTTCACATCCCGGATGTTTCGAGTTAATCTTAAGCCGCTCTCACCGCAGATGACCACTTTCGCTCCATCTCTGGTTAAAATCGTGAACCTCTCACTGGAAAAGGTAGGATCGGTCTTGGTTCTCTGGGCGATGGCGACCACCACTTTATCACCGACCGTGATGTTGCATTCCTTTGCGCCACGTTGTTTGTCTGCGAACTTCTTACTTATCAGTTTAGCCACAGCGTCATTTTCCTGAACAGCTTCTCTGTCTAGCGTTTCCTTAGAGGTCCATAAACATGGAAAGGTTCCACGGTAACGCCACCCGACAAGGAGTTCAAATGATGTAACCCCGAGCCGAGAGTGATGTTTTCGCGTGTTATGGGTGTGGGTATATTCCTCCAAAGCCGTCTTCCAGTTCCTGCCTTCTTTCTTGGCGGCGGCCATAGCCTTAATAACACCTTGGTTCTGACGCTCGATGGCTCCGTTTGACTGAGCACTTAGAGGAATTGACTTGCGAACTCGTACACCCTTTGCCTCCCAGTATTCATTGAATTCCGCACTCTGAAATGGGGGCCCATTATCGCTCTGTATTATTAAAGGCAGACCCCAAATTGCGAAAACTTTACACAATGCAGCATTTGTACTCCGAGCATCCGTATGTCTCATTTCTGAAACGTGTAAATAGCGGGAGTATGTATCAATGCTCAGAAGAAATTCCCCGGAACCACATCCCTGCAACGACAGAAAATCAATCTGCAGTATTTCCCATGGGCCGCTTGGAAGTTGACGACTGGAAAGTGGGATTGGTGGGTTCCTTCTAGAAATCACAACACATGTCTCGCATCTGCTTACGAAGTCATTAGCTTGTTTAGACATATTTGGCCACCAGAAAAATTCACGTAGTATTCGTTTTGTAGGAGGTCTCAGGTATCGAAATCATATATTGATGCTGAGCAGCGCCGCCAGCGTTCCAGTATCCCAGATACTTGCTGTACGACGCCGCGCGCAAGGGCTTTGTCTGCGTGCATGCAATAAGATGCCAACGTGAGCACACGCTAGCAAGTCTTGTAGGTTTTTTGCCACATGATCGCCGACCACCTATGGGGGACACTATCAGCTCGGTTTGGTTACGACCTTAGAGGCGTTCAGGCATAATCCAACGAACGTAGCGTTATACCAAAGTCCGGTCGAACTAGTATTGAGCCATTGGTTCGTAGCTGTGGTTCCTCTCGTACTGCACAGCAATTCCGTTAAGATAGCGCAGATAGGCGCAGCTTAGTCGTTATGCTGGAACATGACCGTTGGACGGCAGCCACATCGATTTTTCGGATGCAGCTTTTGATCCTGTTGGTAAGATGCTTGGTGTTCTTGGCCTTCCAATTATCCTTGTATACCATGGAGCTCAAAAGACCAAAGAAATCCTCGAAAGGACGGCACTGTGGCAAATTTGTCGGATTCCGGTCTTTTGGGACATATGGTATATTTTGGCTCTCCAAAAACGTTAGCGTTTTTTTTGCGTAGTGCGATGATGCCTTGTCCGGCCAAAACACGTATTTGCCATCCGAGTGATGTTGTTTAAGAAATGGGATGAGTATTTTCTGCAAACACTCTCTTTGGTACACCTCCTGGTTGATGGCCAAACCGCTTGGTTTGAACCACGGCTTCGAAATACCCTTATCGGATATTACGATGTATAACATAACCTTCGATTCAAATTTGTGCTTGAACTTATACATTACTTTTGGAGGAGTAGTAGATTTGTCCTTAGTGTAGAATCGGTCGTTTCCCGGTATCTGAGACTTCGAAAGAGGAAAGTAGCTTTCGTCGTCCAGAACGAAAGATTTTCCGCCGTAATTCCGAGTCATCCAGCGGCATTGGGATTTCACGGTTTGAATCTGCTCATCTGTGTACTCTGGGGATCTGGTTTTCTTTCTACACACTATTCCTTCTTTCTTTAGCGTCTTGCAGATGAGTGACTTCGAACAATGGAACTTTCGGGCTGCTTCCCGTTGACTTACCGAATCCTTGTTGTTGAACATGCTGCGCAGCGAGCGGAGCGTTTTCTCATTCATTATTTTCGCTGGACGGCCGCAACCTTTCTTCCGGGTTACTCTCATGCATGCCAGGATACGGTATACGGTGGATACCGGAACTTTTTCACTACAAAAATGGTCCACCGTGTATTTTTTTCCACGATCTTCGTTCGCTTGAAAGAATTGTACAACGCGCGCGCGCAGTTCTTCCTGTTTCGATGGCATGCTGAACACGACTGAACATGTTAGAGTGAAATAAGAGTGTATGAAATTTTTCTGGAGAGTGCAACGATTCATTCATCTAAAGTGACATTTCTATGCGGCCGTTTTTGTTCTGATGGAAAAGTATTGAAATCATTCTCATTTTTTAGTGGACACCCGTTAGCGTTCCAAGCTATTGGTATCTCAATAAAACGAGTCCCCAAGTAACACCAGAAAAATCTTCAATATAAGAACTTTGTTGTAAAGAAGTCGTGAGGATGAAATACCAAACATGTCTAGTCTTGAAAAAGTTTTGAGTATGTTTTTCTACACATATTCGGTTTAAACGTGGAAATTATTCAGAATAGATTGTGGATCCAATACTGTGACAGCAGAAAATATGTTTATTTGAAATATTGGAATTCAAATAAACACTACCTAAAAGTAAGATTGTGGAGCAACTCACTGATTCAAATAGTAGACGAATTGGGCATAGGGATTTATTCAAATGTTACGCAATGCAGCAGTTTGAAAGATTGTTTAGTATTTGTCATAAATTGTTACGCTTTATTTAAGGGGGAGTCTTTTGAGCTGTAGCTACACACACAACGGTTGGGGAAAAAGCTTTTCCAAACATTTTGTGATGAGCAAAGCCATTGCAGTGTAACTGTTGAATCGGACCAGAAGAAAGCTGCAGAAGTCGACAACTGTGATGGAGCGTGCGTCCCCGCAACATAGCTCTGGTCCTCACAAGTTCCTACCTCATGCTGCCACGGGTCAACAGATGACAAAGACCGCCAGCTAAGGGTTGCGTACTTAGCTGGTAGTGCAGCCTGGGCACTGTTGTCCTTCTGACTTCAGCTAGATTGAGGAGGTGCGTGCCGAGCGTCTGTCCACCAAGGAGGTGTGGCTCAAACAGCGGCTGAGTAAGAAACGCTGTATCTCGTCAGCTATACCTTAGGAGGCAGTCCCACCAACGCAATGTAGCCAGCGCGGTAAAATAGCACGCTGAAGTCTTACCCTACCACGAAGAATGTAAGTATTCCTTATTTTGTGAGATTTTTCCTCATTTTATTGCCCACAACTATTTTATAAGGAACAGTAGAAATTTGCAATATCCCAGTACATTTACTAGTGCAAATAAAAACAAAAATAAATGTGTTAATTGAATCTAAAGTTCAGTATAGCCGTGAAATTTTCATTTTGTCTTAACTTTTTATAAATCATTTATGCTAAAAATGTCTAGTGTTCCTTTAACAACTATATAACGGGGATTCCCTGGGGGGTAGCCTAGGGCAGTCGAAGGATTTGTTGACTGGACAAGGGTTCGTGGAGTCGCCAGTCCCTTGTCATGCGAAGACACGCGGCCTTCTGGCCGTAGTCTTCCGAAGGTCCTCACTGAGATCGGCTGACCCTGCTACAAGAAGCCATCACGTAGGCTATTCTCTCAGAACAACCTGCTGAGAATAGTCCTGCAGCCATAGGTAATCCTTGCACTGATGGTGGGTTCTTATTACACATCACATCAACACCGCCTTTAACCTTCTTGACCAGCTTCAGACGTTTTTCGAAACCGTCACATAGTGATCATCTCCAAACACCTTGTACATATGGATTGACAACTTTCTCCAAAACTTCCGCTTTATAATATACGGCATTCACTTTAACGCCTTTTTCGATGAAAACCAATGGTAATTTGCCTCGCTTGCAAATTCCTCCCCATACCATCACTGACGCAGCACGTTAAAACCGTGGAATATTTCTATCACTCCCTGGAACAGTTCTCGAAGAGAGAGCCCACAATCCGTCGTTCTGGACATTGTGGGATTGTTGCAAGATGAATAACTTTTCGTCAGAAAAGATAAATTCTTCCCCACCGTACCGCGACTTTCGACTCTTTTAAGTCGTTTCTGCTTGGAAGGTCCCGAAACTCCGTGAACCATACGTGTCTTGAAAGCTCGGAATCCGAGGTCATTTTGCATTAACGATCGGACATTCAGATCTGCGGCCATTTTACGTACAGAGCGCTGTGATTTTCGTCTAATCCGTTCCCTGACCACTTTAACAAATCGTGAAGGATCTCTTCCGGTCATTCAACGAGCAGGTGTCATGGTATCTTCGGATGGTTCGGTACACAAAATCCCGCTTTAATCTGAGGTTTTTCAAATTTCTGAAAATAGCGCCCGGGCGCACCTTTCAAAAACTTTTTTATTACCACAGCACGAAACTCCTTCATCGCTGGTAAAAGATAAACACCGAATGAAAACTATCCGACATAACCTAAGAGCGTTTGTATAAACATAGAGCAAAACTACACAAAGACATACGTGAAGCATGTTGAGTAGTTGCACGACACCAATGCAAGGAAAAAGTTTATGCCAAGTGTATGAAGACACGGTGTATATTGACTCTTTCAACTACAAGAGATATTAATCCCAGTGGATCAAATAGCTTAGCAATGTCCGATAATATTGATCTCTTCATAGGTGGGGTGTCGCAGAGCTAAATCATGGGGATAAAACCAAAACGAATCATTTTCAGGCTCCCAGAAAATTTCCAGCATTAATCGCTTCGTTGGGGGGTAAAGCTCAGCGTTTATTGTGTTCCGATATGATCGTTATCCAACCTTTCTAGTACTTTAAACCTACTGGACGTCCATTTTCTTAGTTCGAGTTCGAATCTCTGCATCAGCTCTGCTAGTTCTTCATGGAGACGGATTGCCTCTTCAACAGAGTTGTCACCGCCGATGAAATTATCCACGTAAAAGTTTTTACGCAGAACTGGCCCGGCGATAGGGAATGCATCACCTTCACCAACTGCTGAAACCCACGGGTTGCTTAGAACGACAAAAGGGCAAGACAGTCAGTGACGGTAAGCAACTCAAAGATTTGGATGGGACTAACAGTTGTCATTCACCATAGGAGGCGTTGGAGAGGAGTATCATCGGGATGCACAAGAAATTGTCGGTACATTTTGATATAAGGCCATCCTGCACGACAGAACCGACACAGAGAGTCTCATTGAGTGAGTAGTCAGTGGATGTTTTAGCCGAACTATCGAAGACAACTCGGAGCTTCGTCATGATACTTGATTCTTTCATCACGGGATGGTGCGGTAAATGGATATGGAGTCATCCTCGCTGCCAGACTCAACCTACCTCATACGACCGACGGAAAGGTACTATTGCAGAAATGTGTGTTACTCTTCCTTGATGGCTGTGTTTCTCTCAAGTCTTCGCTCAAACTTTTTGTATCAAAGAGTGGCATTGAAACGTGATTCTTCAATCAGGACCTTGAAGTCTGCTTTTCGAGATAGACGAACTATATACACTCAGTAGCAAAAAAAAGCCGAGCAAAATGTTCTTCCAAAAAACGCGTTGTTCAACCTTCTGTAACTTTGTCAATTATCAATATATTTGGTTGAAATTCTGACAACGTTATAATTAATATTTAGAACTTATGTGACCAAAATTTTATGTTGATAAAATTTATAAATTTGAAGTTATCATAACATATGTGAAAAAAGTCATTTTGGATATACCAATTTCAAAAACCCGTATTTCTGTGAAAAATTTAGGTGGCATATTAAAAATTTCTAAAAAAAATACAGAGATTAAAGGGTGTCCACGATGAAATTGCCACACTATGAAATTGCTCTAACTTTTTAACCGTTGGGTAGAATTTAATGAAAATTTGGATTTAGTTCATAGTGCATTATTTACATCCTGCAAGTTTTAAAGTCCTGTGAGCAAAACTCGCGGAAATGGAGTCAAAAGAACAGCTCGTGCGTGATAAAATCTTGCGCATTCATCACGAGAACAAGGATCTCTCGCATCGTTCCATCGCTAAAACGTTGGGAATCGCGAATTCCACGGTGTCGTGAGTGATTAAGCGGTTCGAGGAACGGTTGACCACCGATCGGAAGCCCAGAAGTGAAGGAAAAAGTATTCCGTACAACACCAAAAATCACAACCGCGTAGTTGGGGCCTTTAACCGAAATCCGAACGCCTCCGTTCGGGATGTGGCTAAGAAGCTGCACCTAAGCCGAAGTTTTGTCCAGAAGGCCAAAACTAAGGCTGGGCTTCGAACGTTCAAGGTACAAAAGGCCCCTAATCGCGACGAGAAGCAGAACAAGTCCGCCAAAACCCGTGCCAGGAAGTTGTACCTCAACATGCTGACGAAAATTGAATGCTGCATCATGGACGACGAAACATATGTGAAGGCCGACTTCAAACAGATCCCCGGCAACCTGTTTTTCACGGCCAAGGATAAGTCCAGCGTTCCGGAGCATGTCCGCACTCAGAAGATGCCCAAATGTGCGAAGAAATTCCTGGTTTGGCAAGCCATCTGCACGTGCGGGAAGCGGAGTGCACCTTTCGTGACCCAGGACACGATGAACGGACAGGTGTACATAAAAGAGTGCCTCCAGAAGCGGCTGCTTCCTCTCCTGAAGGCCCACAACGTCCCAACAATCTTCTGGCCGGATTTGGCCTTATGCCACTACTCCAAGGACGTGCTGAAGTGGTATGCGGACAATAAGGTCAATTTCGGGCCGAAAATTGTCAACCCTCCCAACACTCCGGAGCTCCGCCCCATCGAGAAGTACTGGGCGATTATGAAGCAGCACCTTCTTAAACGACCTAAGGTAGTGAAGACAGTCGAGGAACTGAAGAAAGTATGGGTTTACATGCAAAAAACGGTTCATTCACAGGTTGTGCAGAATCTTATGGCCGGGGTTAAGGCCAAGGTGCGGGCATTTGCGTATGGACTGTAAATAAAATACGAGTAAAATGGTAAAATGAATTTTAATAGTTATTTCTCAATCCCTGAAAATTTGATGGCAATCGGATGAAAACTCGAATTTTGCGAATCAATTTTGTGTGTGGCAATTTCATCGTGAACACCATTTAATGTGGACAAAATTTGAACTGTTTCCATTAAGTGGTTTGGACTACCGCCGGCGTCAAAGTTGACGCACCAACATGAGTATTTTCATTTTTCACCCGATTATGACCATGCTGAACTATCGGTGCAAATACAAAGCCGAGGCAAATTCATCTTACTAATTCAGCTCAAACCTGTATGATGACAACGCCTCGGCTTTTTTCGGATATCTGTCGATTTTGAAACTCTAAGGTAGCGACTTTTCAACATTTACTATATGACTGCCCAGCATTGTTTGTACGTAGAAGACAATATTTCAACATGGCCATTTTGAGTCCTTCTGAAATTTGGATGGAAAATCCTAATATGGTGATTGAGTTTATTCTAAGAATCATACCAGACTTGGGTACCTAGCATAATCAGTGAACGGCAATTACCATGAATGATAAGTAGTCGTCATCACCGAATAGAAAAAATAAAAAAACAAATAGGGGTATACCACAATAGATCAGAGTATTGGTTGAAGTGGCTTAAATCAGCAAAATAAAATGACGCGGAATTCAATGATGCAAATGGTGCAAAAGAGGTGCCAAGATTTTTAGATTTGATGATTAAGAAGTTTATTCTGCTCATCTTTCGGCGTTGTATTACACAAAAAACATTTTGCTAAAATTTACTTTCCAGTAGACTGTATCTATTATAAAATGTATTAAAAATCCAAAAATCATCAAAATATTTGGTTTTTCAGTGAAATTATATATTGACTTTATAAAACACACGATGTCACACGATACGAAAGTGACAACCACCCAAAAAAAAACTTACATATATGTTCGCTATTGAACATGAAAAATAAAGACGAAAAGTCTACCTGAAGTCGTAATTGATATAGCCTACCTTTGATTGGCAACGAATAATAAATATATAAACAGGTAGTAATCTCAAAGACTAATCAAGAGACGTCGCCGTCTGCCGTGAGTTGTTTTGGATTTCCCTCTCGCTCTTTCGCAAACACGCCGGAAAATAATCAAAAGTGAAGTCAGCAGCGGCAAGAAGTTGTTTTTTATTTTTCATCATCCTTCGAAGCTCACTAACTGTGTTTTCCTCAGCAAGTTTCTGTGTGACTGTTGTGTTCTGCAAGGTTGGACGAGATGAGCATAGAATAGAATAAACGTGTTAATGAAAGAATGAACAAGACAGCCACCAGCAATTCCCGCTGCGTCGTAATTGTATAGCCGGCTTCGAAGAGAATCCAAACCAGTTCAAAACATGAAGCCGACTTTAATAAAATTAAAAACACAACCAGACAAGGACGCGGCCCTGTTACCCAACTTGTGTCCCACCGGTGAACGACGTTCCACATTCGAATGGAATGGAAAACTGTTCTCCTGCAACATATCGAACTCTTTCTGGGGTCAGTTGAAGCATCCCCTGCTTTCTCGTGTGGAACGGGGCTAAAACCTCCGCTTGAGTTCATGTGTGGGTGAGAGTAACATGCAAATTTTAGCATATAATTAAATTTTCTAGAAAATCTATTGCTTTTAGTTTTGTTTCCCAGAAACGAGCAGGTCATGAGGACGCCGAAAACGGCAAAACAGCATCTCATTCCGGTTTGCCTATTGGTATTCGAACGGGCTTTGTAGAAGACCGAATCCCCGGAGAAGCGATGTCCCCATTAGCTCAGCGCCACAATACAACGCAGTCGAGCATCACCGAGTGGGGCTGCAAAATTTTCAAAATTAGGGTTTTTTCGTGTGGAAAAACTCATGAAAATGTACTTGAGTATCATTAATGGCGCCGGTGGCGTTCAACTGTGCCTATGCAATAGAAAATGACCATTTTCCGATGACGCTTCGATCGACCGGAGCCACCCACGTAACAGTGTATCGTTCCAAATCGCCGAGCAGCACGTTTCGCGGATCGGGGTAGCTGAGAACGCTTATTATAATTTCCTAATTTGGTAGTTAAATTGAATGTATGCATGGTTTGCCAGAGTCATATAGGGTGGTATAATTAATAAAAAGCCACAAAGCAATGCTCCGACTCGGATCGAAACGATGCGCTTTTCTAACTTTGCCGGTGCAGATGGCGCTCAAAAACGAATCCGTATACCAATCGTTTGTGCTAAATTTGCGATCAACTTCGGATGAGGCTCTCTTCGCATATTTGCCAACAGCCTGGATTGCTTGATTGGCAACTGGATTTTTTTTTCGTTCCGTATGTCGATGGCACTCGTTGCAGCATTTACCCATCAGAACTAAAAAACCGGATACTTGACATTACTACTTAGAAGCCTCTGAATAGCAGAGGGCTTCCTTACCTCAGATAGTTACAAAGCAAGAAGGTGTGGTTGGGTTCGATTTCAGATCTGTTGTAGGAAACCGTTGATTCCTCGGACGTATAATTATAGCTATTATCATGGTATGCTAACAAATAGTTTCGGATCGGATACTTTCGATTAGAAATATGCTATGCCAATTGGCGCCAGTCTACAGAGTTAGAGTGACTCATTTTGCAAACCGAACAAATGAAATTTTGTTGGTGCTGGGGCATTTTTTACGGAACAGCTCTACCAACAAATGTTTCGCTTTGCATCACTTGAATCGCCGTTTTTATTGAAAACTTAAATGATAGCATAACTGTGGGCTTCGTGGTTGTACAGAAATGATGTATCGATCCCCGCCCACCTGGTGAAACATTTTGCAAACAGGAAATTTTCCCAACCGTCTACTGGGTATTCTGTATTGTCTTTTTTCTTGAGTTAAGGTGGATCGGCACACAGTCCACATACGTCCGCCATGATTGCTGATAAGTTCTGTAACACATTTGTCACAACTTTGTCTTCAAATTTTCCAATGCACAAAACTCAAAAACTACAATCAATCTGTGTGTGAAAAAAGGTTGTTCATTTATGTTGCAGTGCAGCAAACATTGGTTAGCATTTTCTCAAAGTAATTACAAAGTAATTAGAAAATTTATTTTAGTTTATGTTACGAAATCGAAGGTAGGACTAACAAATCCTTTCATTGTTTTCTGCTGCGAAACTGATTTTTTCGTTTAATGAAGCTACCTTCGTAATTAATGCAACACGCTCAGTTGTCAGTCGCAAAAGCACGAAGCAAATGTTGTCAAAGTAAGAACATTCGTGCATTGTACAAAAACAACACAAAGAGCAAATTAAAAAGAAATTTCTCTTTTCTCAATGATTGTAAATACCTATCGTCTTGAAATGCAATAGAAAAAATATGATTAAATCCGTGGTTAATCTCAGTAGGCCATGGAGACTAGTGAGAAGATAGTTGATTAATGAGTAGGATTTTAAAACTCTCGGCAGCGCAATATTTTTTATTATAGAATAAATAAATTATTCCCATCCATCCCAGCAGTTAAACCAACATGCCATGAGTACGATAATAGAGATGAAGCGATTGGCTGGTCTTCACGAAATCCATTTTGTGCATTATACAAAAAAGGTGTAATGATAGTATTTCACCAAATAAAAAGCAATATGTATGATTCATACAGTATACGAAATATTTGTTCCATGTACAAAATCTGTTTTTACGAAACGAGTAAGAGCTTATTAACGAAAGTAAATTTTCAGTGTAAGGCTTTCGAGACTTGTGTTCTGAAAGATTGGAAGTGATAGAGAAATTACTCATGACACACTTTAATCAATTAGATAAAATCAAATATCTACTATAGACCGTTCCAGAAAGAAAAGGCACACCTTCAGTTTATTAAAAAATATATGTGCATTTTTAATCATGTCAACATTTATTCTTTCATATGACAAATTTCACGCTAACTCGTCCAGTGCAACTATGGTCCAGATCACGAATTTACGAGGAAACATGCTCCCAGCGCCTAAACTTGAAACTTTACAGCAAAGTGATGTTCTACAACATGGTTAGTTTCACTAAGGCCCATTTTTTATGTTAATTAAAATTAGGGTGGTCCGCATTTTCACAGAAAAAACAAAACTAGCTTTTTTATTTACAGAAATAGACGTTTACACTCTTAGGCCAAATTGTAGCGCAACAAATTTCATGGAATTTTAATATAGACATTTTTTTAGTCTAAAAATTAACTGATTTAGAGCAATTTTCCTCATCAACTTAGGGTGTACCAAAATAAATGTTTTTTGCTCTAACATTTTTACTTCATTCTCATCGTAAAAAGTTGTGTTGTGACAAATCTTAGAACTTTTAGAGACGCGTACTTTGGTATACAATCTTTGCCGCTAGCTTCAACCAATCAATAGTTATTGAAGTTTTTCTTGAGAAAATTACATTTGAATCTGGGATGCTTTAACAAGAAAAACTTCAATAACTGTATACCAAAGTACGCGTCTCTAAAAGTTCTAAAACTCGTTGTAACACAACTTTACGGTGGGAATTGAAATAAAAAAGTTAGGGCAAAAAAAACAGTTAGGGCAGCAAAAGTTGATGAGGGAAAATTGCTCCTAAATCGGTCCAATTTTCAAGCTACAGAAAAAATTTATATGTTAAAATTCCATAAATTTTTTGCGCTACAACTTTGCCCAAAAATGTAAACATCTATTTCAGCAAATAAAAAGTTAGTTTTTGTATTCCCGTGAAAATGGGGACCACTCTAATTTTAATCTACATAAAAAATGGGCCTTAGCAATACAAACCATGTTGTAGATGTAGAACATCACTTTGCTGTAAAATTTCGAGTTTAGGCGCTGGGAGCATGTTTCCTCGTAAATTCGTGATCTGAACCATAGTGCAGTGGTAGTACCCTCTCAGAATCCAATGAAATTTTGTGGGTGTATAGACTTTGTCTTTTCAAGCAACTTTGCATATTTGTTTTTTCAAAACTTATCTCAACTACCATTTGAATAGGGCTTCAGTTTTTTGATCGATTTTTTTAAATCAACATAACTCAAAAAGGGAGAAGACTTACAAAAAAATAACGTATGGGTGACGTTTAGAAAATCGCTTGAACTTTTATGAAAAAAAATTATAAGAAATAAAAATTGTAAAATCGATTCTTACACGCTAAAAAATATATTTTCAAACTGAAAGTAAATTTGCAAAAAATTGCAATTTAAAATTGAACGATTTTTTTTTTCTTAAAAATGGGAATATATTTGTCTAAAAGTTTTCCATACATTGCAAAATGGGCACTTAAAACGAAAAAAAGTTTTTTTTTTTTTTTTATGTATCACGCAATCTCGTCTAGTTATGGTCTTCAACAGCCTTCAAGAATCCAATAAAATTCAACAGTCATAAAGAATTGAGTGTATTGAAAATCATTGCAAAAAAACAGTAATCATATAGACTAACATTTAAAAGGGTCAAAAACATTCAATTTTCCTTTTCATCAGTAAAACAGAACCAAAAATGTACGTTTGAGTAAAAGCAATTTAGAACTGCTTGTTCAGATAGTCTCAAAAGGTCAAGATTTGTGACAGTACGCCTAAAAAAATGGAAAAAAATTGTGGTAGAGGTGAGCTGATAAAGCTAAAGAAATAACGGACGTCATATTTGAATCGTCTTTAAATGGATTTGCATCAAGTCTTATAAATTCGAGTTCTAAATTCTGAATTCTAATTTGATAAGACTTGACGCATATCCATTTAAATTCAATTAAAAAATGACGTTACATAATTTTTTGAAATACTGTTTATGTCAATTCAAACTCATGGGCTTAGCTTGGTAAGGGTTTAATTTTATTTATTTTTTGTTTGTATATTTTCCATTTTAAGAAATTAACATTGTTTCATTTACTTAATTTATAAATCTTTCTCATACAAACTAAATTAGTTTGGATTATACTTTGAATCAGAAAACCTTTTAGCTGACGCTTGATTTTCTGAAATAGATACAACGCAATGAAATTTCGGTGTCCAGGTATTATCATTACGTGGCTATATAACTCCTCAAGTTCTTTTGACATTTTTGCATATTATTCAGCTAATATGAAGCAAAAATGCAGTTTCTAATGCTTGTATTTGTCTGTTCAACTGCCCAGTCATATAGTTCCCTAGGAGTTTTTAATGTGTTTCCATAATCTTCAGCAAGGCTTGCTCTCTTTGCAATTCGCTTGAGAGTACCACCTATAGCATCACATGGACTTTTCCCATGAGACGTTACAAATATGTGCCACTCTGCTTCCAATCCATTCTTTGACTTGGAACTGCACCAGCTAGCAAAGTTCTTTTGTTCTTATAATGGGCAGCTGCTCCATCTGACATGAACATAATTGTTGAGCAATAAAGACTGTATTCGATGAAATTTGGACACACGCAATTGTTCGTAACTTTTTAGCGTGTGGGTAAAAATTATTGAAATTTTAACTGAATGTATTTCATTGTGTTGTGTTAATTGTGTAATGAGTTTCGTGAAAATCGGTCGAGTGATTTCAGTGATGGCTTCGAATGAAGAAATAGTGCGCCAACAAATTTTGGGCACTCACTTCGAAAACCCAAACGCTTCTCATCGATGGATCGGAAAACAGCTCGGAATCGCACATTCAATCGTATCTCATGTGATCAACACGTTCAAGGACCGTAAGACAACCAAGCGGAAATATGGTAGTGGCAAAAAACGTGGCACATCAAATCCGGAGAAGGCCAGGATGGTATTGAACCAATTTAAGCGTTATCCCAACATTTCGATCAGGGATGTTGTGAAAAAGGCGAAGTTTCAGTTTGTTTTGTAGAAAACAATGAAACGTTCTGGGTTACATGTGTACAAGGTCAGAGGCACCGAACCGGAGCGATAAACAGAACTCGGTGGCCAAAACTCGTTCAAGAAAACTGTACAGGAGTGGCTCACAAAACCGTTCTGCATTGTGATGGACGATGAGACCTACATTAAAGCCGACATCAAACAAATGCCAGCACAGGAACACTACGCCGCCACATCTAAGTTGGCCGTCCCGGAGAGTGTACGGAAGAAGAAACTGTCGAAATTCGCCAAAAAATTCCTTTTCTGGCAAGCGATCTGCGGATGTGGCAAAATGCGTCAGCCCTTCATCACCTCTGGGACCGTCAACGGACAAATCTACAAGGACGAATGCCTCCAAAAACGACTTCTGCCTTCTTGAGATCTCACGATAGCCCGACACTGTTTTGGCTCGGATTTGGCATCTTGCCACTATGCCCGGCCCGTCTTAGACTGGTACAAAGATAATAATGTAGTTTTTGTAGCACAAGACGTCAACCCTCAACACTCCGTAACTTCGCCCAATTAAAAATGTTGGGCAATCATGAATGCAAAGCTCGTTAAAACTCCAAAAGTGATAGAAAATGAACTTGAACTAAAGAGTGTGGTTAAAAATAAGTAAGCAAGTCGGTCCTATCATTGCAAAAAATTGATGAAAGGGGTCAAGGCAAAGGTGCGGGCATTTGGGTTGGGAGAAGAGGTTCAATGAACCAATGATGTCAAAACTTAACCATTTAGTAGGGTATGTGTCCCTTTGACTCAGCCTATTATGCAACCAGCAATCACATTTTTCATTATCACTTATAATGTTTTTAAGCTGTAAGTAAGATTCAACTAGTTATACACTTGCAAAAAAAGTTTGATAAGACATTTGGTAGCATGTATCACTAAAAGTTACACAACTATTTATAATAATGCCATAAACTTCCGAGGGATGTGGATTTAATGTCGGTCTATAAACACCAAATTGGGTCTATTCGTGGATGCAACTTCATCCCATTCGATGGATTTATTACTAAATGCAGTCTTTGTACGATTTGTTTTCCAAATTTTATGAATTAAGGCATTGTAAGCTATACTGTTTTTACTTAATACAACATTTCACATAACAAACTAAAAGTAAAACTGCCTCGAAACACTTAAATGATGTAGAAGGAGATGTTCGCTCATCACCATGAGGCACCAAAGTGAACATTAATGTTTTTTGGCTGGATTGAAAGATGTGAAGAGAAAGTGAAAGTTCCGTCAGAGTGCGGCAGATAGGAAATCTAAAAGATGTTTTTGAAAATTGAGCGAAAGGACATGTATCCAATGGTACTCGAACCATGGACGTCAATCTTTGCCTAACATCCACTGCAGGGTAGGTTGTAGCAACGGAACAAGTCGCCACTTCAACAGGCAAGAATTGACTTGCATGGGAAAGACGCTCATGTACCACTGTGGCGTATAGTTATTCTAGCGATCTGTGTGCACTCTGTTTATTGATGCGCACATGGGAGAGAACTCTCTCTCCTTTTTGGGCTTGTTTTGGTTCGCACCAACTGACGATTAGTGATTAGTGAACGTTAGTGATCGTCAGTGGAGTCAATCATTCGAATATTATAATTAAGCTTTCGTTTTCCAATTGATTGTCTTTCTTGTAATATACATCAAGAGGGTGTATAGTTGCTTGAGCATGATTCAATGGAAACCCTGAGCTGCATTTTGAATGATAAAATAAAAAATTCTGAAAAGTTACAAATTACAATTATTTACCCTCTTTTAGGAATCTTTTTTGTTTGGCAGAAAGAAACTTGTTTCTTACAAATGAAATGATAAGCCTACCAAATGTTTCAACAAAATACGGAACCAAACTCATCTACAGGCTCTACAATAGTTTCCAAATTACAATGATCAGTTGTTAACAACTAAAATTATAATTTATAAAAAATGAGCCTTTCCAAATGGTAGCGTTGATTTTGAAAAATTCAAAGCCTCTTAAATCCAAATTTTCATTATAATTAAATTAAATTGGCTTCTTTGCGGTTGTTATGATCAAATTGGAAGCCGAGTTGGCGCGATACACGGTAAAAATAGGACATGAAAAACTTGTTTAAAAAAACTTTTTCCTTAAAAAGTACCCGTATTGCAATGTATGGCGAGCTTTTAGACAGTTATATTGCCTTTATTTAGGATAAAATCTGTCCAATTCTAAGGTAGCTGTTTTTGCAAATTGACTTTAAATTTAAAAATATTTTTAAGTGTGTTAAAATCGATTTTACTATTTTTACACTTTTTCATAATAGTTCCAGAGGTTTTTTGAAAGTCACCTATACATCACTTTTCTGTAGAGTCTTGTTATTTTAGAGTTGTCTGTTGGTTTAAAAAAATTCAAAAGCTCAAGCCCTTTTCGTATGGTAGTCTAAATAAAAAAGTCTACACACCCACACAGTTTGTTGGTTGAAGTTTTTATCTGAAGGTTAGTAGAAATTCGTCATATGGTTTTTCAACCATTGTTTTATCAACAGTATGAAAGATATTTGATGGCTTTTGCAAGTCTAAGCAAGTGCTCGAACTTTTCCTCTAACGTTCTTTATAAGGTTCTGCAAAGATTTCTTAGCAACGATTTAAGACGCTCTTGTCAATCTCATGAGACTTTCTACACCAACATCGCTGGTCGTTATATTGAAAAATACGTATTTTGACCCAGAGCCTAAAACAATTCAATTAGCTACGTTAAATTCCCATTCATTTGAATTGATTTGCTTGGTACAGTTCTTTCATTTTCAAGTTGTGCCAGTCCATGGTAAAACTTAGCTTTATGACACGCACCAAGGTAGGACCAGAATATCGTAGTTTCAATGACAGTTCTCAATACAGTTGCTGTCAAAGCAGGTATTCTTGTGCAGCAATGGTTCATGTAACTGTCAGCAGCTGAATAATCTCTCTATTCTCATTTTTTTTCAATCAAAATTATTCACAACGTAGGGTTAAAGAAGATGAATCACGAAAATATATTCAGTTCTAATCAAACGCCGGATAATGGGATTTGAACTTAAAACGCTAATAGTGTGCACAGAGTTTGTTTGAAGTGGTGAATCTGTGGTGCTGATTTCCGCCGATGGTGATCGGCCGTTAGTGTCGAATTACCCGTGTGCGACGTACCTGTCGATCACGATCCTGCCCTATCAGTCATGATGGCGGATCAGCGACAACAGGTATTTTTTCAAGCATTGATTGACGTAAACATCTGAATTCATTGCTCCATTTACGATTTATGGCTTCGTAAATTTAACACAAGAGCAAACTGCCTGCCAGACCATAGCTTTTTTGTCAAATTTTTCAGTAAAA